>JACXSJ010000800.1:16433-165194 GCA_014851325.1 Pentalonia nigronervosa | reverse complement strand
ATATATATATATATATATAGTTGATGCTGAGGCTGGAAAGATAGTACTTATAATTATTTTAAAAAAAAGAAAAGTATAGATATATATTTATTTATATTTGTTATGTGTATGTTTTGCTTGAAATTATATTAGTCTTGCAAATTTTTACACATGTAATTAATTACATTTGTATTGAAGATATGAAATGCTTACATTTTTTACCAAAATATATAAAAGATGTGTGTGATTTTAATGAAATTATGATATTTTCATTAAGATTTAATATAATTTTTGAAAAGATAGCTCTGACTATATTAGGATTATAAAATTTGTATATATTATTTTGAATGAAATCGTGAAATGCATGTATTTTCTTAAATCTTAGATGAATAATGAATGTTTTAATGAAATTTTAATACTTTTACTAAAAAACAATGCTATTTGTGTATCTTTATTAACATGATGATATTTTTACGAAGATAATTATATATTTGTATGATATTTTCAACTCACATCTAATGAACAAATACACCTTCTTCGTACAACGGTTTCAAAAATAGAGAATTCTAAATGTTGAAGCCATTTAAGATCTATATGATTCATATATATAATGTAAAAGTAATTTTATATATAGTTGCGTTTACTGAGATTGAACTAATCATGTTAAAAAAAAAAAACATTTATTTAAATAAAAGTTTAAAATTATGAAAAATAAAAAATTACTGTACATTGTTGAAGACTGGGTGAATGAGAAATGTAAGTGTAGTGTATCCTGGTTGGATAGATACATAAGAATATTGACCAGTGACATTTGTAATGATAAATTATAATGATGGGGACTTATTTATGAAAATTTAATATCGAATACTGTAATGTGAAATTATGTATGGTTTTCTTTACAAGCTAGTTATATATAATACTATTATTGGCATTACAAATGTTTAAACAAGTTTATAATGGGAATATGAATATTATTTTTACAAGATTTTATCTAAATTATGAAACTATTACATGATTTTTTAGAAATTAAGATATTTTTATTAAGAAATGATAATGTGTCCATACGTTTTTAATTAAATTATGATATAAACACATACTTTAACAATATTTCAATTTCTACGAAACTATGTTTTGTTCAAAATTAGGATATTTGTATGTATATTCATTATGATGTTTAAAATTGTTTACATATAACTGAATCAGGATAAGAAATTCGTATATGTTTTTATTGAAAATATGATATATTAAATGTATGTTTTTATCAATATGATAAGTAGGTACTATAAAACAGAAAGTGGTGGAATCAAATTATAAACTAAAATTAAACGAATTTTTTATAATTTTAATAAGATTTTAGATTTGTATACTTAAATCTATGTTTTCACAGAAAATAAGATATTTATTATGAAATATTGTATTATTTAATAATGTAAGATTAACTTAAAGCATTTTTACATAGAGCATTGCTATATTCAAAGTTTTAAAATTGTTCTTGGTATATGATTACATATCAATCTGTATAAACCTATTGATTAATGTAACTACTTCTTCGAGTGTATTAGATTTTTCAATATCTGAATCAGCTTTAATATATTTCGATATTTTGATGACAGTAACTAATTATATTAATATGATCGGGTCCTTCTTAATTTGTAATACATGACAGACCTCTACGAACATTATTCAATTGAACTTCGTTTAGCTACGAGACAGGCGTTATTGTAAGTAAAATTCGTTTATATATTTTTAATAATATAATTTTATCATATCTGATTTCTAACAATTGAAGTTACTCATTTACGATCTAGTATCTATCTACCCCGTACCACGGTAATTATGTCTATAGAGTCCAACGACTCTCCTGGATATACGATATATTTAACTGGTCACCCTCTGGCCACGTTACATATTGGTGGAGGCGCCGCAGCTCTCTTAACAGATACCAAGAACTTCAGTTGTTAGAAATTTCTATCTTTAAGTAAAAATCGAGTTTTTAAATTTCATAGTAGATACATTTTAAATGATTAATATGGAAAATATGTTGTAAGAGGAAATTTAAGTCTTAAATGTGTTTAACAGATGTTTAAATGAAAAATTAAGTTTTAAGAGAGAGAAAAAAATCGATTAACGAATTTTAAATGATTAATGTTGAGTATAACTTGTAAAAGAACATTTAAGTTTTAAGAAATAGAAAAATTCAATAAACAAGAAAAAATTTAATTATAAGCGAGATAAAATTTTGAGTAACTAATTTTTAAGTGATTAATATTAAGCATAGGTTTTAAATTTTAAGATAAAAATTTGGTATAAGTCAGATAGCAACGAATTACCTAGAATTAAATGAATAAACATAAAATACAATTTTTTCTTCTATATTAGGATAATTAACACGTACAAAATTATGCATCAAATTATAATAATGTGGCTAATAACAATGGCGAATTTTATAACCAACCCTTTCCAAGTCAACGTTAGTTAATAATGGATTGTACAAGCTATATAGACGGCACGTAAGATCTTTGCGTTTAGAATATCTTTTAACATTTTAAATTTATAAAACAACTTTTGCATCATACTAACTATACGATTTTTATGAAGAGTCCACCTCAAATTTCTATCAAAAATGACTCCAAGGCATTTAATAGAATCAACATGTTCAAGCTTATCACATTTACAAGAAACTGAGGATCTATTACAATTTGAGTAGTGAATAACTAATGGACTGTGCATTAAACATTTATTATTATAAATTTCAAAATACATATATTTTAATTTTTTAATATTTAGTTCCATTAAATTGTTTTATATTGGTCATCATTATTGAAACGGGCTTACTTTCTCAATTTCCAGCAGAGTTTTCTCTTTAAGCCAATACACTCACGCGCGTCTCTACAGCTATAGAGCATGTAAAAACACGTAATCCGCGGGAAAATCGCAAGTGCCGTTCAATTGCTTTACAAATAAAAAATAAAACGTAGTCGGCGGCCGGTGGAAACGTATGCCGTGTGCAGATATGGGCCAGACAACTAATTAGTAATAAATAATAATGGTAGTAATTACTAATTATTTACTATAGTGAGAAATGAACATTTTAATCCTATCTATTTAATCTCTTTTCTGAAAAAACGGTGACCGACGACTTGACGAGTGTAGAAAGAACATCGTGGTGTCGCCGAGTAATCAGACATCAGTAACATAGTTTAAATATACCAT
The DNA here is from genome assembly GCA_014851325.1 of Pentalonia nigronervosa. Lineage (NCBI taxonomy): Eukaryota > Metazoa > Arthropoda > Insecta > Hemiptera > Aphididae > Pentalonia > Pentalonia nigronervosa. The sequence continues at coordinate 162,002 of JACXSJ010000800.1, read as the reverse complement.
GGTATATTTACTATTTAATCTATGATCAGTAGACAGTAGTTCAATATTGATAGTACTTCAACAGTCAGTAGTTAGCAGACAGTCGCCGGTACTCGGTACTCAGAAATGATGACGATCGACAGACGGACTCGGTGGCCGGCGAACGGGCGGTGGCCAATGGGAGAGCGCAAAATAATCGCGGAACGAGACACGACCACAGTCTGTCCTTATCAGTTATCAATGGCTCTGAGCGGCGGCGGCCCAGACGTCCTCTCCAGCCCGCCACGCTATCGGCGCTCCCGTGTCTAGACTCCAGAGATAGATACGTACACTACGCACACGCACACACACGCAAGCGACTCGGCGGTGCGCCGCACGCACGCACGCACATTACATATTACACAAATTATATTATATCACATTTATAGTACGTACTACGTACGCGGCTCTCACACACACACACACAAACTACACAGGCTACAGGCACGTTAGTATGTAATATGTATACACCTCCCGTGTTTAAATACGCATAGGTGATTTATAGGTGTCGTCTGTGCGCGATAAGTTTTTCGACGACTGTCCAGAGCGCAGTGAACTGTATATGTATACGTGTATACTGATGTATTATTACAATAATAACGATACAATGTGATTGTTGCAGTTTAATAACAACATTGATATTATTATTATTATGTGTCTCACACTCTGACTCTCACTGGTCGTCGTTTAAATAAAACGACAATTATTAGATATAATAAAAACAGATATTTATATATAATATTATTTATACCCACATCCACTCGAACACGCATGCCTACGATCGGATTTATTTTAACAAGTCGTTTGGTAGTTCATCGGTGACAGTCGTTATGCCGCTCGTCTTACCTAGAGTCTGTTGGTGCCACGTTTGTAGTCCACCTAAGATGCCATGTTAACTCCACTGGACACAGTGCCACTGACATGCCAGTTTGGAAGCATTGGAATCGTAAAATGCACTCGAATAAATCTAGAGGTGAGTCTTATTGCCAATCTTGTAATCGTTTTTCCAATCGTTAAACAAACTAATGAATATGTTTTCCAGGACGAAACGATTTTGAAGACGAAGCTGTTCAATTGGATTTGGTGTCTAGTAAGTTACAATTCAAATTGCTTGTGTTATTATGTAAGCAATCATCTTAGTATAGTTTATATGTTGCAGAACCTAGAGAATCACTTAAAAAGATATTCTCTAATTTAATCCAAACACAAGGGTTTAGTGACAGTAAAAAATTGTGTTTGTTGAATGCACTTGTCAAAATTTTGTCATCAACAAATACATGTGAAAATAGAAGTGAAGTATTGGGTTTCTCTACATTTGAAATAATGTGTTGGTGAGTAATATAAATAAAGTAATATGTTTAATGTAGGAATTTTTGTTAGTGGAAAAATTTTGTATGTAATAACACATTGACTTGATTCATTTGATTATTATTTATTTATACTACTATCATTCTTGTTGTAGCCTTACGCCAAGTTTATTAAGTGATAGTTCTGATGTTCGAGCAGCTGGATTAAGAGCAGTACGTCATTGTATAAAAAAACCTGATGATATAACTTCTCTTGTACGTTTACGTTTAACAATACTTATATGCAGGTAAATGTTCAATTTTTTTTAACTTTACTTAATTATTTGCGTTATATGATGTATTATTTTTTGTAATTTAATTTAGGAGTTTGGAACTTTTGCTTGATAATGAGAGTGAACGTCTACAAGCATTACGGATCATCCGTAAATCGTGCACTGTTTGTCCTCAACAATTTCCGAATGCATTCACTCATTCCTTGTCAGCTATTGCAATGTGTTCACATGGACCTTCCAAAGATCAACTACATAGAGCTTGTGTAGCTACTTTATGTGAACTATGTACATTTTAATAATTCAATATTTAAAAATTATGCATACATTTTTAATTTTTTTATTATTTTATCAGGTTTGTTGAATCCTCAAGCATTTGTGGTAGGTTGTGGATTGAAAGCTTTACGCCATGTTCTGATTACATCTGAACTACCTCTGAGAATGGCAGAATGTGTCTTGGGAACATTACTTTGGATGTTAAATAATCCAGATACAAGGAAATTAGTATCATTTGATTTTGGTCAACTTGCTTCACATTTCACCGATTTTAATCCAATTTCCAAGTAAGATATTTTTCCAACCATTTTGTTAATTATATTTACTTATTATTTTCATTAATTTTAGGCAAAATGATAAAAATTCATATGGTGAAACGGCTCATGGAACATTAGTGTCCTTGTTACGTTCTTGGATTGGAGTATTGTATTTTTGTGATCCATCAGGAGACCATTCAAAAAGTGGTTTATCATCCATTGTACGCGCTTTGCATGTTCAAAATTCTACTACTAGGGTAAGTCATAATTTTATCTAAAACAATTAACTATGTGTACTATGCGATATGTATATTTTTAAGATCGCTATCATTAATTTATTACGAGAAATTCTTGGATTTTGCCCTGCTGAATGGGTAGACGATGTGGACACTGCTATAGAATCTGTCAATCCTTACAAGTATCGTGAAAAATTTGGTTTAAATAGTGGTTATATATATACAGAAGCAATGGATCTTATTCCAAGTTTGAGTAGTAAAAGGTAAGTAGTGTTATTTAACTATAATATTAAAAAAATATTACATATTATATTTATATAAATATATATTATATATTTGAACATAAAGATTATAGAACATTTTCTCCCTGTCAAAAAATTAAGCTTCAGATTTTTTATCCCTGGCCAATATTAAGATAGGACATTTGGTCCCTGGGGTATTGAAGTATTTGCAAATGTGTATCTGTAAATATTCAATAATTATATATATGTAAGGATGTTTAATTCTTACAATATTATTTAAATGAACGCGAAGAAATTAAAAAATTGGATAACCTAACGTCCTGTAATCTAAATATGCCAGGAACCAAATGTTCTATCATTATAATTTCTGTAAACAAAACATTAGTGAACTTAATTTTTTTATGAGGATGAAACATCCATTTACTGTACAAATGTTTAAATTGTAAATTATTGTTGAACACCTAATATTATTATTGCTTTGCTAAAAAATGTTTTAGTATTTTTGTTAAATTTATTTAATAATTTTTTTTTACATATATTATTTTAGGGTTAATTTAGTTAATTTGCCTCAATCTATTCTAGTAAGTTGTTTGTTAGAACTTAAACTTGATGAAGCTCTTGTTCAAGTTATACTTACATCTGACAATATTTTATCTGTTCAATCCACAATTCTTCTCGGTAAGTTTTATCAGTATTGATTAACATGAAAATAAAATTTATAAAAAAAATTATAAAAATTTTATTTATATTTTAGGAGAGTTTCTTCATTTAGCTGATAGCATAGTTCCAACAAATATTAAGCCAGCTCTATCTGATCTAGTAGCCTATGCTTTAGAAGGTCGTCCATCATCTAAATGTATTAACTACAGCACTTCAATTGAGGAATATGATCAAGTATTATGTTCATCTGAAGATCGCCTAATATTTTATCCAGTCAATACTGTCCATCCTGAAAAGTCTGAAATATTTATAGGAGATGATGTAAAAAAATGTAATGCCATGGCAGCTATTTCTGCTTTAGCCAAATTGTACAAAATATTAAATCATGAACCTACTCCAGCTACTATTGGTTTGCATCATGCAATGAATTTATTTGGCCCAAAAGTTAGTATGCTAAGGTATGTCACACACAAAAAACAGTTGAAACATAAAGGAGCCCAAACTGTAATGACTAAAGAATGTGAAGATTTTGTTAAAGAATCTGGAGTTTTAATTGTTAAAGAAGCAGTAGCTTGGAAATGGGATCCAATACGTTCTGCACTCAAAGTAAACATCATAGGAAGCTTTATATTATTTTATTATTTATTATTCCATTATTTTTTTTCAGACAAGAATTAAAGACGTAAACAAATTAGATGATATTTGTTACAATTTATTTGTGCAAAGATTAATTGAGTATTTCCAACCATCGTCAAAAATGTATGGGGATGTTGAACTTAGACCAGAAGTTCTTCCTTTGAATTTATTTACATTAGCATTATTTGATTTAGTTGATGATTTAATGGATGCTCCAAATGTAAGACATTTAATTTTAAGGTTTTATACATTTATATTTGTTTATTTAATATACAATTAATTTGACAATTATTATTTTTATTGTTGCAGGAAAGTGGAGAATATTTTTTAAATATTCTATTGACTGACATTCATTTACAATTAGAAGCATTAACATCTTCCAATTATTCTTATAGTTGCTATTTGAATCCACAACGTTTAGCTGTTACATTAAGTCAACATTATTTTCTAATGCTTGGTAGAGTAAGTTCCACTGAAAGAGGACGATATTGTTTAGATAAAACCAAAATTTTTCCTTTGTGAGTAAATATTTATACTATAAATATACAGCATTGAGCATATGTTTATTGTTAAATTTGCTCAGAGCTAAGTTAAGAAAAAATATAATTCCAGGAAAATGTTTTTAGTTTTACCTTTGTTTGTTTAGTTAATTATTTTTGATTTTTATAGATTGTTAAATATTGCTGTGAATACTCATTTATGTTGTTATGTCAAGCTTATTGTTTCCTGCTTAGATTATACGACTGATTCATTTCCAAGGTACTATGATGTTTTTATTTGTAAAGTTGCCTTTATGGTTTATATTAAATGTTAAATAATTATATATGCTATTTTCATATTTCATTGAATAATTGCCTAATATACATTTTTAGTATTTATCAAAATTAGTTTATAATTAATATATGTATGTGAAATTTTTCATTTAGAGTATTATTAGGTAGAGTTCTTTCCTGTTCTCAACAAAAATCTCGGTTGTATGCAACACGTTTTTTACGTATACTTCTAAGATTTAATGCTCATCGTGCAGAAGATGTAGTTGTAACTGGTTTTTGGATACTTGAATTGCTCATATCTCAAACTGTTGATGATAACCCTGTAGTATCTATGGCTGCCTTGGATGCTCTCGATGAAGCTTGTGATTATAATGTACAATTAAAAACAGAATAATTTATAATTTATAAATAATTCATAAAATGTCAATCAGTTAATTTTATTTTATTTTTCTAGGAATATTTAAAAATGTTAATTGGATTAAGACCAAATATTCTTCAGCTGGGAGACCGAGGATTGCTTTTACTTATTCGATTTTTGTCAGATACTGCCGGGTACAAATACTTGTCAGAATCTAGCTTTGTTATAAATCAGTTGCACAATTGGGGAACCCATTTTAATTTTAGGTAGTATATAATTTAACTATAGCTATAATTTAAAGTAACTTTTGATTAATTTTTGTCATCCTGTTTCCTAGGTATGTTTTAATAGTTGAAGGGGAATTACATGATCAATTAACTCTTCATCAACGTCATGAAGATGGTCACTATAAAACTAGACTCATAAGTGACATGTCAAGAAATCGAATTCCAAGTATTTGTTTACCCGCTCATCTTTATTCTCAAATAGCTGTACATGAAAACGGATTTCAAGCAGTTGTTAAAGATGTTTATTTTCGAAATATAATTCAATTTATACTTAACCTTTTTCAAGAATCCTCTACTAAAGACCAATTACATTTAAAAGCTTCATTGTGGGCTGTTGGTCATTTTGGTAGTGTACCCCAAGGTGCTTGCTATTTGGCTAATAATGGTGTTTTACAAGCTTTATGTAAGACTGCAATTTCTTACCCAGTATACTCAGTACGAGCAACTGCTTTATATGCATTGGCTTTGATTAGTTCTAATCGAGCTGGAGCATCTCACCTTAGAAATGCAGGTTGGAATGTTTTGTATAAGGTATATTTGGAAGATGAGTTTTATAAAATCAAAGATAAACAAACAGATCCCAATTTAGCATCTACTCCTTCTGACAGTTCTCAAGTAAATAATAACTAACTATCATAAATAAACAAAATGTAAAAATTCTCTTTTTGTAGGGCCTTGTTAGTGATTGGGTAGATGATACTGCTTGGGATCCAAGTGCTCAAGGTTCTGGGAAAAAAAAATGGTCCACTTTGCCTGCAAACTGTGCTTCATGGTCTCGTCATCAATCTCATATAAGAAGTTTAAGTGAAAGCAAAACGACTGATGTTAGTCAACAGGTGGAACAAGCCAGCTCACCACCTGAAAATATGTTCGTATTTTATTGTTTTGAAAATATAATAATATTAATTGTTAAAAATATATGTATTTCAGGTGTGCTAGTTATAGGTTAAGGTCTGATAGTAGTTGTACAGTAGACAGTAGTACCAGTGGAGTTAGTTCTGGTGAATCTGGACTTTATACACGTCATGCAGATTACAGTTTTTACCAGTGAGTTTTTTACTGCTCATATTATTATGTATTTAAAATTTTAAAATATATTTTTTAATCTATTTAGCGACAGATATCAAACATTAAGTCCAATACCTAGTTCCAGTTCCTTGTCTACTATTCCTATTCAAACATTTTCAAAAATATCCACAGTACCAGAAGGTAAATTCAATAGGTCAATACAATTTTAAACAAAAAATAAAATAAATATTCATTTTATATGTTTAAGGTTCTAAATTGCCAAGAAGAAATTCTTTTGGATATAGAACATTAAAAATGATACAGAAAGGTATAAGTCGGAAGAATTCAAGAAGTATGGCAATGCAGCATCAATCATCTGCATCAGATATGTTTGATATGTTGGCTGACCAAGAAATGGACAGGATGTCTCCATTAATCCGACCCAGAGAATTTAGACAATCGTTAAATACAAATTATTCACTGTAAGTAAATATGAACAACTGGTAATATAATGTTAAGGGAAAGTGAGTGAGTCAAAGGCAGCAGGCTCATAAATCAAGGCTTATTTAAACATTTGTTTGAACATATTTTGCATAGGCCTAGGTGAAAACGCAGAGTTCTTTATCATAAATGGTTGTGGCGAATAGGCTAGTGAGTAGTGGGTGATTGAGAGTGCATCAAATCAAAGACATGTGTACTTTAACACATTTGTTGCATCGAAAAATTAATGGTCACATTTTTAACATGTCATAATTTTTTTTAGGAATTAAAGTCTTCCCCCCCCCAAAAAAAAAAAAAAAAGTTATTGAAAAATGGTTTGGAATGAAGTAACAAATATTTTCTGTAGAAGCACATTTATAAAAATATAATTTTCTCAGGGTATGTTAATATTTTAGACAATATTTAATAAAATAGACCCAATGTCAGCTATAGCCAACAGATGTAGCAAATATGTTAAAATAAGCCTTGTCTTAAACAATGATACTTAAGAGTTAAGCTGCATTAGAATTGTCTAATAAAAGATTAATTTAATTTGCCTATAGAGATATTATAAATTATTTACTAATACAAATCTAATTTTTTTAATTGGTAGCTACATAAAGTCTGTCTAGCTATGTTTATTTTAGGTCTGCATTGTACCTGGTGATATTATTTTTATAAGTCCTTTTATATTAAATTTTGGATATATACTGAGAAACATAAGATTTAATGTAAAACATATATGAAAGAATTTAATATAATTATTTATGTAACATACAAATTGAATAACTTTATAAATTTTTGGTTCTTAGATTTGATCCAGAATCAGAGAAATCTTCTCTTACCTCAAACAAAGGCTGCCATTATACTATAAAAGGTAATGTCTAGATTAGATATTGAAATAAACTATTTTGTAATAAGTTGAATTATTATAATGGTATTTACTTTTTATAGATCAGTATAATGAGTTATGTTATGGTGGAATTGCTTTACCACTTGATCTTGGTTTGATTTTTTCCAATATAGAAAAAGAATCTGAATCTATTCCTACTCCTAACTATGAAGATTCATCTTGTTTCAAATATTTATCAACTGGTAAGTAAACATTTTATTTTTTTTTTCATATCAAATAATTACTAACCTAACCTTTATATATTGTTCTGGGCCACTTATTTCTAATTATTTTCATAAACATTTCATCCCTAATCCACAAAATTTTTTTAATGAATAATTCTATTTTTAGAAGAATAATGATAATGTTAAAAATCATGTAGATATAAAATTAATTTTTTAATGCAATAAATATATTAAGTATTTTTCAAAACCAAACTTTGAGAAATTGGCATTTTTTTGGTAAAGATCTTGCAGCTGTATAAATGAGAATAATTGTAATTAAATTCAACTAACTAATTTATGCAGGAGCAGTTTTTTTAGATACTTAAAAAACATTGATATTATATGACTTATTATAGATTAAAGAAAAGATATGATGATACGATTAAATATCTTTATACTGTTACTGATGTATTAATTATTTTTACAAAAACTTCAGTTTTAAAATGATATGAAAATTATGATTAATAAATTTGATACATCCACGCCCAGATTGGACTGGTGAGCTACCTAGAAAATCTTGGCGGGCTGCTCAATAATGGGCTGGTCATGAGTTTAAAACTATAATTTTATTCTGAATATGATAAAAAATGATTAGTACAAACATTAGAAGAAAATAAAATTGAATTGAATTATTAAATTGTATAATCTGCATGCAGTTGTAATCAAACGTTTGAAATCCTTAAGCTTAGTGGGCCTTAGATACCTTGCTTATCTGGTGCTGGATGCATATGTTTATCAAAAATATAATATTTACAAAATACCACAAGCTAATTAAAAAGTTTTGGGTAAAAATTAAGTTCAACGATAAGATGAAATGGATTTGCTTCTTAATTATTTTTTAATAAAGTTTTTGCAGCAAATTATTCAAAAAATCAAATAACTTACAATGATTATAACTTATAAGGAATGTATTTAAAAAATAATATAACTATATTTTAAATAAAAAAATGATAAAGAATAAAACATAATATTTATGCAATCAAACAAAACAAAAGTCTTGAATCCATTTAATGATAAAAGATGTATATGTACATGATTGATTAATTCTTATACATCAATATTTTATCTTTAAATAACCACAAAATCTTTTACAGTGGAAACTTGTTTGAAGTTTCTGATTTTTTTTTTTTTTTTGAGGATGTTGAATAATTAATGAAAAGAAAAAACCATGGGTGGCCCAGAACATTTGGTATTAGATAAATTTGAATAATTTGTATAGAAAGTTGATAAAAACATGACAATTGTGGGAAATAATAGAAATTTAGATACAAAAGTTCCAACATTTTAGAAAATTTTAGTGATAAAGAATTGAGTAAAAACTATCTACTTTTGATTTAAAAATAGGTAAAATATTCATTGTGAAAACTTTGAGAATTTTTAGGGTTTTTAATAGCCATGAAAAAGTGAATGAAAATAATTAGAAATGATGAATGACCCAGAACATTCAAAAGGTATTTACTCAAATATTTTATTTATTTAAACATTTTAAAATCTACAAACAAGTATAGTGTATGTATAGTGAATATTCCAATATTTAAATAAAATATTAATTTTATATTATTCTCATTAGGTTCTGAAGTTCTTAGTACTGATGATTCAGATACCGAAGAAGTTATAGCTGATCCATTACCTATAAGACGACAACGAAGTCATAATCGATCTATGTGTATGCTATGTTCAGTTAATGAACATGTCAATCGATCTACAACACGTAATCGTAAAGTATCGTCTAGCTCCCTTAGACGATGTCGAACTGGTATTATTAAAATAATTTTTCAATTTCAATTACTTATAAAAATTTATAATTTAAACTAATATAACTGTTTTAGAGACTGAAAGTAGTTATGGTATGGGAGTTGAAGGAGAAAGTCCAATACTATTGCCATGGCAACACAATAAGTCTTCATGCCTCCATGAAGCTTCAGGTTTTGGTACTGGAAGCAATGAAAGTGGTGCCAGTTCTGATATCAGCAGTAAGTGTCACATCTTAACTTTAAATAGGTTACATTTTTAGTTTTAGATATAATTTGCTATTATTTTGTTAATGTAAACAAATTCAATTCTTAATTTAAATGTACATTAAACAGTTTATAAAATAAATTGTTTGTTTGAAGTTTGAACCAGAAGTCAATAAAAAACTTTTTTATTGATATTTTTCATTTGTTTTATTTGATTGTTTTTGTGTTTTGTTTGTTTGAAAGTATTAAAAACACAAATTACTAATTATTCTATATCAACTAGAATTCCTATTTGACATTGTTAGGTGAATATTATTGTTTAAGTATAATAAATTTAGTAAACTTTTTTAAAACAATTGTTAACAAAGATATAAAAATTAATTTAAAATAATTAAAGTAATATCATTTGTATTTTTTTATTACCTGTTGAATTTAAATGTGTAATGTATATACCAGGTGCATAATGGAATATTCTAAATCATAACATTTTTATTAGGTCTAGCGCAGAGGTCAACTTTAGCTGATCGAATTACTAAGAGCCGTTCAACATTACGACGAGATATTTTAAAACTTGTCGAACAATTACCCAATCCTGTTTTGTACAAAATGTCTACCCAGAGTCTTTTACAGTATGTTTTTTTTTAATTTCCTTTTAAGTACATTTTACATTTTTACATACTAATTTTTATTTTATTAACGTGTACATTTTGTTAATGTTTTAAACAGAATGAAACAAATGTATGGTGACTTGTTTCATGATATTTGTGTTTATTCAGATGTTTGTAATTTATTAGCCGACCACCATTATCACATTCAAGCTAGACGTTATATGCATGAACTGTTTTTGGACGCACCATTCAAAGAGGTAAATATTTTATAATATATATAATTGATTAATTTATGACAGTAATCATCATTGCTTTAATTGCTTTTATTTTAATAGTTATATGAAGAACCGGCCACAATACTTGGCCGTCAGAGTCCACTCGAAACATTGAGTACAAATTGTTTAAGTAACGATGAGGTAGAAAAAGTACACGGAGAGAGTGAACTTGAAGTAATCATGGAAGCTGAGTTGGAACATAAAAGGCGGTCTTCTGAAGTCACAGCAGAATGGAAACCGACTACAACTATAATTAGACAACGTAAACAAACTGTGTATGATTCTTCTAGTCAACGATCACAAGAATAATTGGTAAAAAGATGAAATAGGAGGTATTAAAAATAATGTATTGTTTTATTTTAATTGATATTGTTTTGTTTCCTTAAAAAAATATTAATATATATATTTACATGTATATGTATTATAAAAATATATATTTCTATATATTTACAAAATTGTATTCATTTAAATACTTAACATTAATAAATGTGATGCAAGCATACGAGTCACAAACGATTCAATAAGTACAAAAATTGAGCGAGAAAATTCAATCATGTGGAACCACATCATTCACTCTACTATGAATTATCTCGTTTATGTCGTTATTCAATGCGCGTGAATTCTACATTTTAGTATTCATAATATTATATTGTAATATATTTCAGACGCGACAATAGGTACTTTAAAATTCATTCTCTTTGGCGCTATGGGTAATATATATATATATATATATATATATATATATATATATGGGCGCTATGAGTATTATGATGGAGTCGAAAAACAGCATTTTGAATGCTCAAACAGAGAACCGCCCTCGAGCACATTACTTTAACGTCGATGCCACTGCCCGTTACTCTGCCGCTTCGGATACAAATCGAATCGAAGCCGATTCTTAGGGTTGTGATTATGGTGGGGGAGAGGGATAGTGAGCCTTGATCACTCTCTGAACTTGGCCTTGACGTAGGACGGCAGCGGGGCCACGTACAACAAGATGTTGAACACGGCGGCGGCAACTGGGAACACGAAGCTGGCGACCAGGTTGATCTGCGGGTCGGCCACCGTGGCCGGGTACCGTTCGTTGACGTAAGAATTTCCATCTGGATACCGGCACGCGAACGGCTCGGCCGCGGGTATGGAGCAGTTCTGCGCCGCGCTCTGTGGCAACCCGGTGTACTGTTGGCGGCTGTCGAAAGCCTGAGCAGTCAGATAGGCCCCGGCGTACCTGGTCTGCGTTGCATAAGTTACCCACGACAGCCATTCCGACATGCCCCGGTAAGATCTACAGACAAAAACAATCAGATAATGTACAATAATAATAATAATAATTAATTATTATCGTCACGACAACGATTAAATGATTCGCGACGTGCAGTGAGCGCCTCGTGGGTAGCAAAACGTATTATGTAAGTAATAATATGCCAATAATTATTATGATAAAATTGTTTTTTTTTTTTGGAGAGGGTTGTGTCATTGCCCATTTAACTATCAAAAAAGGTTAGTAGCGCTGTAGTATAATATTATACGTGACTATAAATTACCTATTTCAAAGTTTCCTAAACTGTTTACGACCCATTTTGGATAATTTTTAATTTTAACGACCCTCAAACATATTAATGCCAATTTTTTTTTTTTTGTTGTTGTTTTGTTGTTGATCATTATTGTTGCGATAACTTTTATTGTGGTAGCGTTGTGATGATACGTCACTGGTACACTCGTAATCGTCATAGATAAAACAATTCGATAATCACATGAAAAGTAGAAACTAAATTGTATTTATATTTTATACCAAAGTAATAAATATATAATTTAGTTACACGGAAAATACTGTATTAAATATCCATGTAAGTACTCATATTCAAACATAAAATATAAAATATTTATTATTTATATAAATTATATTTTATACTGATCTAATATTAAATATTTTATATTACTTATAAAAAATTCATTTAAATTCAAAACTTTCTGCGACCCACAGTTTGGAAATATCTATACTTCATAATGTCTTCATTCTCAAAAATTTAGTTGAACAACTTCTAATTAATTATTAATCATTTGTTCCATATACCGCGGCGTCATTATCGGTGGCCCAAATCTAACTATTATATCTGTTATTGACTGTTGTGATACTGTTTTAAATTTTATTATAAAGTTATGAATACGCGACTTTGTGAATAATGTCATAAATTATGACGTTCTGTATATATTTTTACAATCAGATTTACTTATTTTTTTAAAAAAATATTTAAAATAAATTTTATGTTTCTAGAAACGTTATTGTCTTTTAGGAGATTTTATACCTCCAGTGGGAATTTTAACTCATTAGAAATATTTAGTCGATCTTCTTTGTATAAATTGTAAAATATTTCCCTCCTCCAAATATATTTGATCATGCTACGTCTATAATTTCAAGTAGACTATGTGTATAATTTATGTATGTATTATAAATCGGGAGATAGTATTTTACGCAATTATAGTATTTGTAATTTGCGCAATCAATAATATAGCATTTAAATGCTTATGTCATCTGCGCTAAAATTTAAAAACAACATGTAATTTTCACCAGATCTAAATGTTAATTTTGGTAATCTGTGCAACAACAGAAAACAAAATGGCATATTAGGTGGTCAGTGTGACCTTTAAATTTCGATTATTGGAATTTACCCGATCATTGATCAATTTACTGAGCTCACATAAAACGCGAATAAATAATATGGACTATTTATTACATGAACAATTGGACAATGAATTATAATATTATAATTCTTGATTTTTACCCGAATAAATAATAATAAGTTATAAATAATTATTAATTATTTTAAAGTGGTGCCAATTACAAATTTGATAAGGTAAAAAAATGGTGCAAATAATAATTTTTGTAAGTAAAAGATTGCGCAGTTACTTAGATTATTCCCTTTTATCTAATTTAATGTGCATTTGGGCACAACCTTAAAAAGTGGCACAAATTACATGCGCCCGATTTATCCTATCACCGGTCGTCAATAGTCCAACAACTATTTATTATTATTTATTAGGACTGCACGGTTATTTTATATAATAGATTACTTTCCAGTTTCCATACTTTATAAATAATTATACAATTAAAATTCCAAATTAATCAAAAATAATCGATTATAATACATATATGTTTATATAATTTATATACATATATTTCAGTTTCTTTTTTAATTTATGTATAAATTATAATTTATTTATTAATAATAATCGAATAATCGATTTAATTGTCAACATATGGATTGTATATACAGGGATTGCAATTGAAATTTAAATTTCGTTTTACGTTGATTACAATTTAAATGTTGTACAATTTTTGTTTAACGATATTCTATAAATTACGTTTTACGTTATGTTTTATTTAATGATATATCATATATTTTGTTAATCTTTAAATTTTGTTTTGTGGTATTTAATTACTCTCGTTTTCCGTTTTAATCACGTTTACAAAATTCAATCGTTTCTTGTTATGTATAATGTCTGTAAGTCCTGATTGTATGGTTATAATATGACGTACCTCAGCATCCCGCTGCCCAGCACGATCATGACGCTGACAATGTATATGCAAAATACGCTGGTATTATAAGGGTTTCTGGATATGGCCATCACAGCAACGACAAGCTGTTCGGCGAACAGGTAGCAGCTCAACAGCACAGCCGCAAACATACTCAATTCCGTCCAGTCATCGAACTTCATCAAGCTTAACAAAAACAATAATCAAATATAATGTAAAATCCCGTCAGCAGTCTTTGTATTATTTTATATTAAACAATTATTGAATTATATATTATATATAATATGCATTGTCTCAGTCCCTCTTTAAAAAAAATCAATTGTACTGCACACTCTTTCTCTTGAAAATAAAATAAAATTGGTTAGAAGAGGTAATGATTACTTACGAGTTTCGGGTACCATGATGATGCACCTTACAATACACCTTGACTAGAGTTACTAGCCCAGTTTTGAAATTAGCACCTTCAATATTTTTACCATTTGTGGACTAATAAAAAAATTGAAGGCTTCAGAACCCCCAGTTTTTCTATTGATATTGGACCACTACTACTATAGTCAAAAAGACAGTAACTATACCACATACCATTTACACTAAAATAAATTTCTAAATTTATTATAGTGGCTTACAATATGTGGTTTAATTAAGGAAAAACAATTGTTCAAATATTCTCTTCCACACGCGTCAACTTACATTACATACGATAATCGACTGAGTCGTTGTTAACAAATATAATTCATAATATAATGTCCCTATATAATATAGCTATTATATAGCTACTTATTTCTAATTGTTTTACTATAACTAGATATCCAGCATATAATATACATTATATAAAATATTCGTTACGTATGCGATATCCGGTACTCACTGGTACAGTATGGCCGACGATCCGGAGACGGTGAGAAAAGCGAGCGGCAATGAGAAAGTGAAATAACTGACGAGGAAAAGTGGTCCGTTGTACGTGCCATCTTGGTTTTCCTGATAGTATCGCGTCCTGTGAGGAGCGACTGAAATCATAAAAACACACTGCATCATCCGTACGTAAATATTAAACACAATATCATGTACACGGGACTCGATTATCGATTGTATAATATATGTTATGTATTTATATTATTATTATGATTCATTTTTACCATGGTTTAAGATATTTATATTAAGTATTTATATGATAATTATCTTTTCATAATTGGACTTGCCCCGATCCAAGACCGTTACGCATTGGGCGTACGAGTTTAATATTTTAATTATTGCTATTTATTTTTTTATCATCAAATCAACGACGTCGACACTCCTCAAAATTCAGATATAATATATGGTGTCTAATATATGATATTAGCTTATATACTATACATACACTGGTTCATTGCTACTTAGTAGTTGGCCAGTTAGTTGCGGATCGTTTGTAGAAAGTGTCGTGAAATTTCTTGTTCGTGGTGTTGTATCATATTAAATATAAATGTCAAAACGGACAAGATTTTTTTTATTTAAATATTCAGTCTGTTTACAAAATAAAAAACAATAAGTAAATAAGTAATTTCTACAATAAATGCACAACTTTTTACTATTTATTTGATAAGCTACATTGTTAATTTTAAATATGGTTTCAATAAAAATACTCTGTTAATTTTACTTATTAAAAAAAAAAATAGTTAAACAATGAGTTTTATTAAAAATGTAGTAATAAATTAACATGATCTCAATGATAATAAACATTTTTATCTCGATCAGTAATCGGAAGCCAATATTTATACATATATATACCCAATATTTATACCTATCGTATTTTACTAGTATAAACTAATTTATGACAAAAAAAATATAGTAATTCTATAATATACCTCTATATAAGTACTCTATGCAATGACTAATATAATTTCATCACTTACAAATTACAATAACAATGAGTCAATAACCAAATTACCAATAGAGAAAAATATGTATAAGTTATAAGTTGCTATATTTATATATATATATATATATATATATATATATGTGTGTATAGTATACAGTATATATACAATTTTTTCTAAATTGTTGGGATATTTTATTAATTATTAGGTATTTTAATCCGTATATTTAATCTTTTGAAGCATTTCGTCATCAGTTATTTTCCTTACAATGGCTAACATCAACAATCAATGTACCTATAATAGTTCCTAGATACATAGTACGTTATGTTGTTATTTATTATTGAATATACTTACAAGTGTATGCTGTAGTGAATATTGAAGTCAAATACGTCGTTGTAATGCACGTCAACAGTAAACCGCTGCGGGACATGAACGTCGTTTGGTAGTCCTATGCCGTATAAATATAAAAATTATATTCTACAAAATCTTTCACGGGAATGAAATAATGCAACACCATTGATTATTTACCTTAATGTCGTGAAAAAATATCCAAATCAACAGGAACGCGATTGGCATGGCGATAAGTCGTGCTGACAAATAGAATAAAGCTTGCCAGGAACATCCGAAAGTGGATGCGAACTGGCGTCTATAAAAGTATAATATAGTTATTTAAATAAAGGCTTTATTACATAGTTGCTTAAGTATTTAATATATTAAGGGCAACAAAAGTTTTTTCACCCTCCTCCCTCGCCATCCATCGTCATCGCTAAATAAGACTGGCGTCACTACAAATTGATAACTACTTTTTGTAACTATAACATTATGTTAATAAAATTGTTGTCAAATTTGGTTAGCTAATTTAGATTTGCAATAAAAAACCATTACATGCGTTTTCAAACAATAATTATTTCTATTGCGGGTAGCCAATTACCTATTTCACAAATCTATTGTCAAGTTTAAGTAACAACTGATGACTAAAATAATAAATCGTTTATAAAAAAATTGCAACCCCTCAAAATCTTTAAAAAATTTGCTGTTGTAAAGTTAACGAGTATTCTTATACAATATACTCTGCAGTACTCTATATTCTATACATACGCAACTGCAGAGTACTAAATATACGCCAATTCGTTGTAGAAACTTGCTACAGTAGGTAAAAGTACAGATGATGTTATATTGTTCCCCGAATATAATATATGAGTGATGAAATCGTAACTTGTTAGTTATTATTTGTATTGGTTTATAAACGAAAAAACGATTAATTGTCGAGGACGGAGGGTATAACGAAAAAATACTGCTAAGCATACCTATCCATAAATTATAATTTACTTACAATAATATAATTAAAAAAAGATATCACTAGCGTAGTAAATATTTTTTATAATAAATGTATTTTTATGTTACATAAAATATATGCTATAAAATAAACTGAAAGTTAATTCGTGTTTGATATTTGCATTCTAATATATGTGTCCAGACGTCCAGTTAATTGTTGTTATTATTTAGTATAATATGTTATTAAAATATATAGTTTACTGTATACATTACCTTTATACAGTTTATGCGTTCATTCCGGATCAATTATAGATATATTTTAAGTTTGTATCAAGTTGTGTAAGAATATCCCGCGGGAACGTTTTTTTAGACAATCGTGTTAGAATCGCCTACATTTCAACGGTTGAAATTAGAACATTTCTGTGACACGACATGAATTTTTTGCTAAAGAGAACGGTGGTCACCATTTACAACAATATTATTATGTTATCACGAGGTGAAATAATAAATTTATGTCAGTATAATATAATATATAGTACCTAAAAAAATAAAATCATGGGAAAACATCAACGATACGATTGCAGCATGTTGGGGTCAGTTGAGTTAATAATTTATTATATTAATTATATATAATATAAGATGCCGATAAAATCAACTGTGGTATTACTGTATTATATTGTTTATGTAGAAAATTAAAGTTTTGTTTTAATCCATAAGTATAACTATGTAAGTTGATCGTAGGTGTTTATAAGAATAAGTACTTTCAACCAATTATAATTGTATTTCGAAAGCCATCAGCTATAAAAAATTAATTTGTAATAAACTATACGTTGATAATTTTATTTTTATAGTCAACTGAAGTAGTAGTAGGTACTTTAACATATAACTGGCAAGTGAATATTAGTAATTTTGTGATATTCAATACATTTTATTACGATTTATCGGTGTTTTATAAATATTGAATATAATAAAATATTACAATTTACTAGGAAGGGATAACACTGGTCAACTACAGAAAACGTTTATTGTTATTAAATGTACGGGTACTGAAGAATATATTCTTTTTTTACTCCAGTCGGAAAACCAACGGTAAATGTGCTCTTTGCGTAAACGAAAATGTACCTAATGGTTTTTTTGTGACAGGATTCGTTAGAAAAGTGTAAATATGTATATATATATGGGTATTTGATATATGGCACGAGCACAATAATAATAATAATGTTTGTGATTCGAAAAAATTGCATTTTACAGCTCTATATAATATGAAATAACTACAATTGTAATGTTTTTTTTTATAAATACTTTTGTTATTGAATACAAACGTATTATTATTTTGAAGGAACTATACAGCATTGCTGCAGAATGTAGGTAAAATACGGGTTTATTTTGTTTCGATGTCGTAAAAAAGGTAAAATGAACGGCGACTCCATTGAAAATTTGACGTTCGTTGTTCGACGGCAATAATGGGTCATTGTTGCAAAATCGAGCGAGTCGTGTCATAAATGTAAAGAAAAACCTAGGTATCAGTTATGACTCGAGGTGTGTAATCGTTTTGTTATCTGAGTACACGATAAAAAAAAAACAATTACAAATCGTCAATCGTTCGCCGAACCGAAAAACAAGTCATGTGTTTCATACTATAATAAATATTATTTCTGGTGCGACTTACTGGTATAATGTCATTCCGATTTGTGTGGTCGAAGACCCCTGTGCCGAATATGGATACGGATGTGAGTTAGGTTGGTGGTCACTAGGCGGTGACCCGAGGAGCACAGACATTGCAGACGATTTCCTGTAAGGCGCCCCTTCCATTTTAAACTTCTCCACCAGCGCCACGATTTGTGCATTTGATTCAACGAACCTCTCACGAGATCGTCGATCTACCGTTGACAAACACACTGTGAACAGACGACGGATGATCAATCGTTCACATAATAGATTTTGTATAATATATTATTATATTATATCCTACGACGTGTCACGTCGAAAACCTAAAAACATATCCAGTACAGACACGCGCTTATTTGTTCAGCTGTTGTATATTTTTTGATAAATCGAACATTTATAACAAAAAAAAAAAAAATATTATTTATAGACATTGGACACGATCAACGATAAGTTTTTTCTAGGTCACTGACTTATATTTATTAACTAAACCGCGTAACCCAATAGTTTGCATAAGATTAAAATTGTCTATAAATAATCATAGACTTAGCATATAATTTTATAATAAGAATTGTACCTCTTTACGTCAAATTATATGACAATAATAATGAGTTCTTCCGAGATTATCCTTTTTATGTATAGATTTACCTGCGTATTATCTATGGTTTTGTTCAGAATTATGCAAGCACGATTTATACATTGGCGATTAGTTACAGATATTTTTGCATGGATCTAATTTGTTGTCTCAAATTATTTGTAACGTATGATGGAAATTTAACTACCTACGTATTCTTTAAGATCGTTTCAGAAATATTTCCAAACTATAATTTATATAATAATAAATCATTAACTAATAATAATAGCAGTAGGTATAACTGTTTATTATATACATATAGTATAGCAATAACTATTGGCATTTTATTATAATAATATACCCAACGTTGCAGATGTTTACATTCACTATGACTAAATAGTAAATAATGACCAAATTGTTAAACTCTAAAAAAATGATAGAATTTGCATAATAGCATCACTAGATCATAAAGTCGGATGAATGTCTGTAGTTAGGCTTTTCATAAAAAAATTGTATTTTTATATCTAAAATTTGAAAATTTAATACAAGATTCCTCATAAGTTTTTCTACCTATAACGAAAAAAAATTTACCGGAAAGTCAAATTAATATTTTACGATGGTTTGAAGTTTAATTTTTTTCGACATTGGATATTTACTTGTAAACTAATGATTGCTAATGAAACCGGCTGATTTCCATTTTAATTCTATACTTGACACATTCCCAAAATATTTATAATAGTTTTTTCTATGTATGGTATAATTTTAAAAATATTTCAACTCTTTTTGAGCTACTTATAAACATTATCAATTTTCATTTTTTTTAATTTTTGTTCTATAAATATTGATTAAACGATTATTGCTGTTTCAAACAATTCGAGAATCTAATACAAGGTTCTTCATACCTTTTAATAGTGCTTCAAAAATATTAAAGATACGTAGGCATGATTTTTTATGAGCATTTAAAGTTTAAATTTTGACAAAACTCATCAAAATCACAAATATCTGCTATTTATTTTGAAATTAAAAAATTATAAAATGTTTAATTTTTATAGCTAAGGATTGAAAATTTAATACAAGGTTTTTCATAAATATTCTATACTATAATCAAAAAATCTAAAAGATATACCATATAATTAATAGAAAAATAAATTACTTTAATATCAATAATATCATAAAGTATACTGTGTAATATTTGTACTACTCTGTATACATTACTAAGTCTGGCAAAATGTACTTTGTATTTAACTGTGTCTTGTGAGAGGTCTGCTCTTAATATTGTTTTAGGAGACTTTAATTAACTCGAGGGAAGGGGTACATAGAATACCTTTTTTCCCTTTTCCACCTAATGTATGCTAGTGGTTATAATTGTTATAAATTAACAATAATTTTTATTAAATATTATTTCAGTTTATAAATGAGACTACGAACTCTAGTGGTAATACGTTTTAAATCTTTAAAGATTATATTTTTCTGAGTCATTTTCAATGTATTATTTTTAAACCCAGCTCTTATATTTCCCACTGTTAAATATTTTATATATTTTATTAGACACTGCAGTGGCACACTGCACATCATAATTTATAATAATATATTCAGCGGTGTGTACAAACAGTAAAGCTTTTATTGGTTTCGAGATATTAAACGTTGGTACGTAGAGTAACTTATTTTGGTTTATGTTTAACTGTAAACATGTATGCATTATAAACACATTTATAAATTGTGTTCAAATGATATTATTAAATATTAAAATGAAAAATATCCATATTACGTTATTAAATAATCAAAGCAGTTAAAATTTTAATAGTCAATTTACTATGTCCAGCGTTCAGAACAAGAACACGATGTACCTATATGATATTAATATATTAACCTACACATATAATATGTATAGGAGGTAGGTAGTAGGTACTATCATAAGTATAATATATTTTATATGTGAATGTTTATAATGTGCATGTGTAATCATAAACATATGCTTAAATTTATGTATTTAGGTAAGCTGTTTTGAAGAAAGGGCAAACTATAACAACCTACTATTTTATAATATCTAAGCATCTTAAATACGATTATTGCATAGAATATCCTTCAATAACACGATTATCCGTAATACGACAAACCCACGTGATTATTTTAAAAACATTGAACTTCTTGAAACATTTTAATCTAAAAATAAAATTATACTACAATATATTCTGATAACCAAAACGCCAAAATAATTAACATTATCTTAATATATTTTGTAACTAGAAATATTAAATTTGTTTAAATTAACTTTATATATATGCTCGAATAACACGAGAGGACGCCACACCAGCACGTCTTGTTTATGTATATCATGGCAAATTTTACTTTCAAAATAATCTATTTTACTCTATTCTTTTTAATATTAGAATATATTGATTTATAATCAAATATAAAGGTATGAATATTATCTAGGACTTTATGTAAGTTTTATTATATTTTAACTAGCGCTGGTAAACCTCGTTTCGTTGAGAAACACTTGGTCGGGATTAATCTGTGCTTATAATTGAATATTTCTTGTTATAAGTCGGTTTTGTAATGTCATTACCAGTGATAACTTGGTGCACTAATGACATATCTGGAATGTTTTTTTTAACGTAGAAAATTTGTTAAAAGCTGAATTTGATTGTCTAGTTATCAGTCAGTATCGGTATAAATCGTGATGAACTTGGAAATCCGCAAATAGCGATGACACAGTGAATGTCTGAAGTTATTTGAATGTAAAATAGTGTAAAGTTTAAAGCTGTGTTTGATTAATAAATTATTTAAAATGTATAGACAATTGTTTTGTGATATTAGAGAACAAGTATAAATGCATCATGATTAATTTTTATAAAATTATTATATATAATTTGAATTGATACTGAAAACAAATTGCAATGACCAGATATAATTCATAATACTTAAATCTATACATAATAATATAAGAAAGATGTTATAATTAAAAAATATATGTTACTCACGATAGTACATAA
Source organism: Pentalonia nigronervosa (assembly GCA_014851325.1). NCBI lineage: Eukaryota > Metazoa > Arthropoda > Insecta > Hemiptera > Aphididae > Pentalonia > Pentalonia nigronervosa. Next base: position 139,343 of record JACXSJ010000800.1, on the reverse strand, counting down.
GTGGATTTTCCATTTCTGGGCATGGAAAGCCAACCGCTCGGAAATAGTCCAACATCATTCTAGTCGGTCCCGCGTAAACCAAGTCACCCAAACATAAGTAAGCGACTCGTTCGAGAAACGGAAAAACATCAGATCTTGGTTTTTCCATAGTGAGTATTACAGCCCGCCCTCTGCGCTTTGCGTGGCTGCTCACCATAGACACGACTAAGTACGTAGTCAAAGGGTCCAATCCTGCAGTCGGCTCGTCCAACAACAATAACACTGTTGTGCAAAAATATTTCTCATTATTACCTATAATCTGTCATTTAATATAGGATCTCGTAGAGAAGTTTCTACCTGGATCTTTGACTAATTGCGTCCCAATCACTAGCCGTCTATATTCGCCTTCGGTCAATGCCTTTACACTGTGTCTGGCCACTTGACTCAGAGCCAAGTCTGCTAACACTTGTCTGACCCTGGAGTCTTTAACGTAGCCACTGACCTGTGAGCCGATAGATAAGTTAGCTGCATAGTGTAGCGTTTGCTGTACAGATAATGATGGGACAAGATCAGCTCGGTGGCCAACATATGCACAACATTGGTTAAACATAGCTTGTGTAAGAGGCCTCCCGTCCAAGAGGATTTGACCTCGAGATAGTCCCTTGCTTCGTCTGGCAATGACTTCTAAAAGTGCTCGTTTACCACTGCCTATATAAAGTTAAATAATAATTTAAAACAAATTATATTATAATATAATATAGGAAATATATAGCTATATATAAATATATTATTTATCTATCCCCAAAATGGTATTATATATCTAATGATCTGTTGTTATATTATTTATGTAAACACTAAACATTGATTAAGGCTAAAAGCATCAGAGCTTTTGAGCTTTATTTCGTAGCAGTTTTGTAGATGTTTTAAATAATTAAAATAAAACATTTATTATTATTTTCATACAAAATATTTTATATTTAATTATAATTTAATAAATACGTTAATAATTTTATTTTATAATTGTGCTAATAAAAATTACTATCAAATGATATTTGTAATTTTAGCTAATAAACCACGAGCATTGACATTAAAAAAGGTGTAAGACATGCATTATAATTGTAGGACAATAGGAGTTTAAAAGGGTGGCTTTCATTTGGGCGAATGACCCAAAATTACATATCGTTTGGACGAAATGTACACGGACCACTAGTGTATCTAATACATCGTTTGGACGAGCTTTTATATGTATATTTATGAAATATATATGGACTAATACGTTTTCCTTCCAAATTTTAGACATTTAAGACTCTCAGTTAACTTTAACTAGTATGATTAAAAATGTATTATATTCTCATATAATTTATTATATTATATTTATTCACTAAATTTTTTTATTAGTATGGTATCCGTATCTTATACCCATTTGTTTAATAAAATGTATGTTAGAATTAATTTTTAGTAAAATTTTTGTTTGAATTTTTTTTAAAATATTAACTACTTATAAATATTAGGATGTGGATGATATAAAATTATATGTTATAATTACTGTTAAATAATTCAGCTCCATTAATGTACTACTACGAGGTTCATAATTTGTAGTTGTAGTAAAATAGTAAGTATAAAAATTGTTATATAGGTATGTTACTTCTCTATTATTCAATAATTTATAAATTCTCCTAAACGATCGGTTAATTTCTCGCCAATATATGCTCTAATCAGGTAAATTTTGGGTCATTCGTCCAAATGAATAACGCCCGTTTAAAATGATTTATTAGCATCTCTCACGCCTTTGTTTTTTTTTTTTTTTTAATATAGCAATAAAAATAGGTAGCATCTTGTGATAATGGCTGCAATGTTATATTTTACCTTTTGATCCCAGTATGGCCATCACTTCGCCAGCCCGAACTTCCAATGTGATATCCTTAAGTATGAGGCCAGTCTGCACGGACCCGAATAACCTTTGAAAACATGAGGCGGGTTCCACCTGGCCCGTGTGGAATATGTTGTTCAGCTCTAGAGAATAATCGCCACCGATCATTTTGGATGGTTTCATCGTAACTGAACAGTGCGTCAGCACACAGTTATGTTGCGTGTGCAGCTCAAGAACTGCTGGACCGAAACCTCTAGCCATTTGTTTGCAGAAGGTCGTTGCCACTGTAGCCAACCGCGTCCAGTAATTTTCCTATATGGTAGAGTAGAGTAACTTTAGAGGTTAAAGACCGGTTTAGTTGGCTACCTTGAATTGTACCTGCACGCCGCCCTCTCAGGTACCTGGTGTGCAGGTGTCTCGGACGATTTCACACACCATGGCAGTCCGTATCTACTGCCGCTTACCTGTACGTCGTGAGTGCCGCAATATTCCCTCCAAATGTGTTGTAAAGTCGGATAGTCGAAAAGTGGCGAATTTTTTTTTAAAACACCGATCTTGACAATGGCGTAAGTAGCATAAGTTCTTTAATACCAAAGTGCTGCACGATAACCGTTACATGTACAAAGGCTACCATCGTAGTTCTGGAGCAGTTGATTATGGACAGATAGCTGAATAATATACGTTTTTGTGCAGTAAGTCTATTAATGATTTATACCAATAGCTTACATTTTTCTATACAAATATTTATTATGTATTTGTCGTTCTTGAGACCGAAATATTTGAAAAAATATTGTGAACATTTTGATTGAATGATGTAGGTTTAAAGTGGTGGGTAGATACGTCATCGGACGACAATGACATTATTTAATATATATTGTAACGGGTTGGTCAAGTTGTAGGGGCGTCCCTCCTGTCTACCAAATACAAACAATAGTTCAGTGAATTTATGGTTTTTTTCTAAATAATAACGGGGCGCGGTTGTCGTATGGCAAATCTGTAATACAATAATAATGTTACATGTGGGTAGTAAAATTACAAAAAAAAAAACGGTGACCAGTATTGGAGGAATGCAACGCGTTGACCTCTAAACTTGAAAAGGGGCACGATAATAGGTATTGAGTACTCATAATATTATAATACATGCTACACGTTTCCACAAAGATAAGTACATATTAGTGTCGCAGGGAATTTATCGCGTTTACGGCTGGATTTTGGCTATATTTTTGTGTTTATTGTTCAACGTGATCATATAAAAAATATATACACAATTATTGCGAAGGTTGTGAATTAAACATACCTACTTTAGGATTAAATTGCGGGCTGATGTCCAATTGATGTCTCCGCAAATTTTGTTTTTCTAAAATAAATTGTTGAAAAGGCTGTATAAATATATTATTTGTTTTAAAATAAAGGACCAGTGGTGTTTTATTTTACACCAAGGTGTGAGCAAGAATATGAGAATGGTGCTTTTCTTCACCAATCGTTTAAATGTTGCAAATGAATACACAGTTTTATTAGACGACAATCATAAACAATAAATGTATTATTATTGTAACCATTTATCTGTGAATTTTAATAACATTATTCTTCAATAATGGCCCCACAAATATGGATAAAGAAAAATAATCAAGAAATTATGTGACCTTAACTGACAAAAAAAGCATTTCAGAAAACATTTCCAGGCCGAAAAATTACTGATGGAGGGAGAAGTGTTATCCCCAAACCCTCTCGTTTTTATATTACTGTTTTTTTTCCATATTATTTTAATAGTCAACATATTTATTACCTATGTATGCTTTAGAAATAATTTTATGTTTTAATTTTTACATTCTAGAATGGTAAAAGTTTAACGACTAGCAGCATTAATATTAATATTATAATTTATAACTAAATACTATATTACATTTTGTATTTATAATATTGGAAAAAAAAATAAACAGAATTCGTGTTCTACAAAACTAAAATTAAAGCACAATTAATATTTAAATTAATTATTTCACTATATTATGCCTATATGACTACGTATATATATAAATATCAGTAGATTTATCATTCATACTACAAATTAAATCGTTAATATATTACATTGTAATCGATCCATTATACGTTGCAATTTAAAGCTACAAAACTTTTCATATTTATGCAAAACCTATAATCTATTTGTTATATAGGTTTTGTTTTTGTGTGTTTAGTATAATATACTTACGTAATATACGGTAAATGGATATTGCCCCCCCCCCATTTTTTTTAAAGTTTACTATTTCATAATATTATATTATTTATTATTTAATATGATATTATTTTTTTCAAATAAAATAAAAATATATATATTTTTTTTTTTTTATAAATATAATAAATTATAGATGAATATATTTTTGATTAATAATTAAACTACTTGAAACAATAAAAATTACAATTAAAATAATTAAAAAAAATAAAATTATATATAAAAAATAAACGATTGTCTAAATAAAATACAATTAATAAAAATGGCTAAAAATGTCGACATAAAAATTATACATTTTATAAAAAATCTTTAATTTATGATTCTTTTGTTATTTCTAAACATATATTTTTAGTCTTTGTTCATATTTTATTTTTTGTTAAAATTAAAATTATTTTATTGTTTCAAGTAATTCAGTTGAACAAAAATATACATTTATAATTTATTATATTTATTAAAATATTTGGAAATATTATATAATAGACAAAAAATAATTTCATATTAAATATTAAACTTTAAAAAAATGTGGGGGGGGGATGTCCGTGACTCGTAATATATGTATATGTGTATTTTAAATGACACTTGACTTTATATTATTATACACAAAATTTACTTTCTCTGAATAGATTATAGATACCTATTTATTATTGATAATAGTATTTGTCATTTCTAAATGTTATAATATTGTAGTTTTGACTAGGTTTGTAATTTGTAGGTATATACTTTATGCAGCTAATAATAAATAAATAATATAATAGCAGGTATCAGGAGCAAGTACAATGACATTTATATAAAAAATTTATGTTTAAGGTCTTGTCAATATTTATATTTATTTATTATACATATAAAAACTAAAAACAATAGAAATGTATTAACTCATTCAACATAAATTACAAATAAGTACTAATTTATAAACATCTTTAACAATTATGTTCAAAAAAGAATAAAATAAAAATTAAAAACATAACTTTGTATGTAGGCAAACTTAATTTTAGATTGTTTTTCATTAAAGTTTGAATGTTTTCATGTGAAATATTCTAGAATATAATTTACTGTTTTATAATTAATTTTACAGAAATTAAAAAAAAATTTATCTAATTTATAAAATATTATGCATTGCAATCAATTATAAAATCAAATTAAGTTAAATGTTTAGAGAAATAAATATTTATCAAACATTATAAATTATAACAAGTAATAAAATAACAACTTTATTCTAAATTCTAATATTTTACTATTATAGCCTATAATATCTACTGATATATTATTTTCCTATGTAATACATTTTTCATTCTAAACATAGTATTGAAATACAAACATACAGTACATACCTATAATCTATAGAAATAAAATAACGTATTTATTATTATGAAACTCATGTTTATAATCTGATGTTATTTATTTTGGTAAACGTAATATTATAGTTTTATAGTTTGGGCATTACACTATGATCAAGTTTTCCACACAAATAGGTTCACATCAATCATTGAATATGTATGAATTTAAAAAAAAAACATTTATACATTATTCTGCAAACCTATTTGGCAATCTAAAAGTTTACAGTTTTTTTTTTTTTTTTAAATAAATATTTAACGTTATTCAGAAATGCTTGAATGAGCACATAATAGCAAGTGAAAAAAAACATAAGTATAAAAAAGTGAGAAATTGATATGTGCACTATTCGCATTTGAGTATCTATACTACAATTATTTTGAATTTAAGTGAAAAAATATTTATTTTGTAATAACTTAAAAATATTAAGACATTTTAGAAATATTAAATGGTATGAAGCTATCTTATATAATTTCAAAATTTCAACAATTAAACTTAAAAAAAAAAAATTAATAAAAGAAAGTCATACATTGATGACATTGCGTAAAAAACAAATATATAACTACCAAATCATTTCTTTTTAATTTAAAAATGATATAATAGAAGTTTATAAAAAATATCATATGATAGTAAATATTATGTAACACTGTAAATGAACATTATAAGTTTAAACATAATTGCAATTTATATACTTTTTAATTTATTTATACTCGTCATGGCTTGTGAGTTATGATTAATATTTTTACCTTTAAGAAGTTTCTTCTATAGTTATACTTATAAGTTATATTAATAAAATATCTGTTAATTTTAAATTGAAATCATATTAGATATTTTTGAACATTATTGAAGCATAAAATATATCTAAAGCATAAATTACTATCCAAGAATTATACTAATTAGTAATTATTATTATACAATTATACATAAATTGTGTGTATATGACTTTTGATGATTATATTATACATAGAACCGTGGTTAATATGCTATTCAATTTACGAAATTGAATATCTTTAATTATTTTATATTCATACCTACCCGCAATTTGTACGCGGCTATTATTAATGTATTGATTGAATTGTAAGACTAATCGATTTTCTAGTTTACAAATGAACATTAATTAAGGTTATAGATCTATTTTATAATAGGTCATTGAACGATCTGTGTCCAAGAATGTCATCGATTCCACGGTCAAAGACGTCAATTTTATGATGATAATCGATTCTACAAGTTTGTGTTTTTTTTAAGTTTGTCCTTGACACGGATATAAAAAAGATCATTCTGTCGTTTGTCATTTAATTTTAGTTTTTGTCTTCTTTCTTTTAACCATCATCTTGGCAAGATATTTCCATAGCGTGAACAATCGCTTGGAAGAGAGCATTGGCATGTATTCCTGTAGTGCAGATATATGTATATATATTTTATTATTGTATTATGTATACCGAACCAGATCTCGTTCCCAGGATCGTTCTAATTAGCTCGAAAATGGCCACTGAATGCTATTAACGAGAAGAAAAAAACGCCAATTGTTTGGTTTGGGAACGAAATTATATAGTACCAATTCCTAGCACGAAAAATTCCAGGACATTTAAGTGGGAGATGCATTATAGTGTAGGGCGCACTATCAATGCATGTACAATCATATACGAGAACGGTACTTTCGTGTGTATATTGTGTATATATTTATATATATATATAGATGTACATACCTATAACCTATATACCTACTGCAATAGACAGTTAAAATAAAGTCAATCAAACGTGTTCATATCTATATAATATAGTATTAGTATTATAGACCAAAGTGGTTCACAGAATAGAGAAATAAAATGCATATTTAGGCGAATTATATAAGTATATATATATTTTTTAACGATTCTATTAAAATGGTTTTGAAAATATACATACACGCTGTGTTTGGAAACCTCACAGACAGATTTATTGTTTTCTCATTGTTTACGTTTTAAATTAGTTATTTGTTGACCAATAAATAAAAAAACAAAGAAATTAAATATATGATATTTACGCAATAAAGGTCAATAATCTCTGAATAGTTTTAAAAATACAAATCGAATGCTATTATTACGTAGAGATGAGGACTAGCTGTTATAAATAAAATATTTAAATGTTATTCTGATATTTTTTTATCATGGATGTTAAGTCTACTACAAATGTACAATAGACTTGAATCGAATAATTTGTATTACAATAGTAACTCATACGAGCTATGCCAAACATTCTAAATATTGCTTGAGTTTTTGATACAAAAATCTAAACATATATTACAATTTAAATTGCATTTAGTAAACTCATTGCTGTTTACTTTCAATATATATGTATATTATACGTATGTATTGTATAAATACCTACTTGGCAATGATAAGTATATTATTCCATGCTGTAGGCTGTATGTTGTCCCTAAATTGTTTTACTAAATCAGAAATTAGTAAAATGTACCCAACTCTTGAACATTTATTTACAATTTATATACTTAAAATAATATACACAAAATTAGTAGTTTTAAATAAAAAAAATTGTATGATGTTTTTAATTTCGATAATATTTATTTAATTTTCATCTAAAATATGGAAAGTAAAATTTAATACTTAGAATAAGGTTTTGACTTTTTGATTTTGTATAACTTAAATCACATTTTTGTTTCTAATAGTAATTACGATTTTTTAATACAATTAGTTCATTTATATTTCATGCTCAATATCATTAAATTTAGTAGATACTTCGGTACTCGGCACAGGACATATTATTCTAATAATATTAAATAATAGATATTCGTCAAGAATTCCGGATAGTCTCGAAAATCAAAATACAGTATACTTCCCAGTGCCCAGATATCGCCGTCCACGGGTATTGGAGATGAACATGACATATTAATGGCATATTTATGTCATTAGATATTAATAATATCTATAATCCTAGTTATATCTACATAGTAGCTTAATAAGACTATTGTATATTATAATATGGGTGAATACAAAATATGCGATTACACTTTAGTTACTTTTTAATAATATAGGTAATCACTTTAATCATAAATCAATATTATCATTATCAGACAAACGGTTTCTATTTTTTTACGAGGTGCTCTAGGATTGTTTTCTCGGCAAGTATAAAATCTATATAATTATGAATAAATAATAAAAAATAAAAATCTAATTCAGTAAAACAAATTTTTTTTTAGTGTTCGCCTTCATAATACAAACTTTTATTAAAGGAATACAAATAATAATAAATAAAAATAAAAATATTGATATTCGTTAATCATTAAAACCAATAAATACATTATCTACATTATGTGTAATTTCATATAATATTTAAAAATAGGACCTGACTTTAAGTTTGATTATAGTTTTATTAAAATAAACATTATACTTAATGGATATTATATGGATGCAACAAATAAACATAATATATATTTCACTTAAACTAATTAGTGATTACATTACATATTCATCAGTATTTTTTTTTTAAACTATTAAAATTGTTTTTTAATCCATTATTATTAATAAAGTAGGTAATTAAAGTAAAATTGTGATTATTGTGCAAAAATACTCCAAAAACATTATTAAACACGAAGTTAATTATTTATATGACATACCTACATTATACGGTCCTAAAATAGTTTCTGAATAAACTATACTGGCTATTATATGTATTAATATCTAAAAAATAATGTTATCACTTTATCAGATCACGTTATTTCAATTTTAATTTTTAATTATTAAAAAGTAACATAGTTGTGGAGAAATTAGGTGTAAAAATACAAATATTGCAAAAAAAATGTTATATAGGTATCTGGTTTGGTATGTATAAATAATGCATTTATAGATGATTCAAGATACAAATACATTGCTTCTCTTTCTATCTATTTCTCTCTTTCACTTGTTTATTGATGACTATTGATCTGCGATATTCAATTATAAATAATTGAAAATAATCAAACTGTTCTATTTTTATATAGCTGATTTGAAATAAGCTAATACTATACGTGTTTCCATTTTTAATTTTTATAATTGTATCCACTGAAGTCTGAAAAGTTTATTAATATATTCTGAATTCTGATAAAAATCTTATACTGTACACAGTTTTTGTGCACTTGTATACACTGGATTTCTGTCATTAAATTTAAGAAACTATAATGTGTAGGCAGTAGGCACATAATTATAATGAAACTTAATATATAGGTACAACGTTTTACCATATAGATACATTATGGAAAAATGTAATCAAATAGTTTTTGATTAGGTAACTTCTAGATATGTAAGAATGATAGAACAACTTCAATTGCGCTGTCTAATACTTTCGTTTGCACAAACGATATAATTTAGAAAAAATGAGTTTAATGACATCACGATGTTATAGTAATGAACAAATAGAATCGTGTAAAATATAATACACTATAGCAAAACCTAAGTAGGCAGAAAGATAACGTTTATCGCTTTCAAAACAACAATCGGTTGTATCTAAGTATAACTTGGGGAAATATATAATGTATTTTAGCATTAGGATTTATGGTAATCTGACACTCGTCCAAGCTTGAAGCCTAAGAGAAAGCCATTATCATAAAAAAATTTAATTTTCGACCAAGTTGAATATATTATAATGCCGGGAAATTTTTTTGGATAAACTCAGTATTAAATTTATAAATTATAATACCACTAGAAAAACCGGTTTGTGTGGTTAATGGACGATTAACCAAATGATGGCATACATGATTTGAGTTCAAGTACATTCTTAAAAGAAAACATTCAGGAACGTTTGGTCAATGAACTTCAAAGAAAAAATAAATAAAAAAAAATTAAATGTTAAATTAGGAATGTTAAGAGTAGAATTTTTACTTCTGAGTTTTACATTTTAAAAGGTCACTATGGTTAGAAACTTAAAAAAAATTGTTTTGAATATTTACAATCGGCGTGCTTTGAAGCATCTATAAACTATAAGTAAATGTTATTAGTTAGGTACTATTATTATTTATTGCTAAGTCCATCTTTGCGATTCGTTAATAATGCATTATTTTTTTTTATTACGATAAGATTGTTTTCATTTAAAAAAAAAAAAGAAAAAAATAGTATACAGATATATACATAATTATGTAGCACTGAAATTAAATTGTTATTAGTGACGTTTAACTTTTAAATATTGTCTCCATTGTAATTGATTGTTTTGTTCAATGGTGTTTATATTGGAATAAAATGAACATAATATGAAAAAGATGTGCTTAAGTTTAAGAAGATGTATTTTTTTATGTATTATATAAACGTGAGACGCCATTGTACGCGCTGGTGAGATGGTGGGGCAACAAAACTATTTTTTCGACAAATTTTGAACACACGCAAACGTCGTAAAAAATTTCTGTAAGCGAATGTGGACCACACACCGTACCTATATAATATTATATACCTATATTTACCTTATACCTATATACATAGATACCTATACTATATTGCGTTCCGTTCGGATGCGCATGTACCGGTCGCCGTCATCCCGCCGAGATCGGAAACAAAGTTCTATACCGTTCGCCCGTCGTCACGTCTATGTACAACAGCGACCGTATACCATGACTGCAGAGCATATTATTATTATTATTATTATTGCTGTTGTTATTATTTTAACATTATATATATATATTATTGCCAGGTGGTCTATAGGTCTCGTCACGGTCTTCGAGCGTATATAGTTCATCATCACGGCTGTCTGATATCGGTTGTCGTCGTTATTGTGTTAATGAACGACGTTAAATTGTTCGTGTAGGTACACACAAAACGGGAGGGAATAGAATAAAAACAAATTAATAATTACATCGACGTATAATATGTATTGTACGCGATGGTATCTATATAAATAAATAAATATATATATATTTTATATAAAATACCTATATATTATACTGCTTGTATGTATATAATCGTGTCCAAACTGGTTTTGATCGTTTTTACGCCGGTTCTAGGCTAGTAGGACTGCAGCAGCAGTTGTCGGATGTCGCGCGTGCCGACCGCCTGACCAGTTATTTTGCTCGTATTATTATCATCATCGCCGTCGACGGCATTTTCCATGCATCCATCTACGTATAATATAATAATAATAATAACTGGGACAGACAAGAGGCGGCGCGAGAGATCGACTACTTTCCTCACGGAGTACGAAATTCCGCGCGCGTAATACGCATGATGTTGATTTTACGATTTCTTGTTGCTGATAGTTCTTCTCCCGTCGGCTGTATAACAGCTGTCATTTGGCAGAAACACGAATACCGAAATCAGAAAATTGTTGTATCTAACTATATTTTTTAATTTACTCCCATGGTGTACATATCGCGGTGCTGGGTCAGGCTGTGTATAGATAATGATCCAGACGTAATTTTCGGGTTCGACGGTCGAATCTTTTATTATAGCTATCTCGCGTAGGTGCTTCGTCTGCAATATAATATAATAAACGTATACGGTACACCTATACAATAATATAATCCACCTCAGTCATCGTCCACCGCGAGCTTTATTGTTGTAGGAATACGGCTAATGGATTTTTTATCATAATGTGTACTTACAGCATATGAAGATTTAAATTTAATAATCCGTGATGGAACTACTATTTAATTTCAATAACGCTGAGCGTTACTCTTTATAGACACGAAGTCGCGTATTTTCCTATCTATATGAAACCGCAGCGACTACTGTCATCCGGTCATTCTATGTGCCACCGTGCAATATGTGGTTTTAATAATAGAAAGAAAGTTGATCATGACCCGACAAATATAATAGTAAATTAATCGTAATTTTGCTTACGAAATATTAGGCTTTCTATGCAATCTTGACTATAGTTTTTCTTCTCCGTTATTATCGTTGGTGATAACAAATGTTTAGCAATCACCATATCCGGTGCAGTCCGAACCGGTCTTTTAATCATTTATGTCAAGTATGCGTCTAATTAATATGCTATCGAATGAACATTGTTTCAGGCAAAATGGTCAAGGACGCGATATATTTACGCGTTGACCAATGAATATTATTATTATTGTATTTCATTATTTGGGAATCATAATGTTTAGTTGTCGCTTGAGCTGACGAACACTGTTTTTATTTTATTCTCATAAATAGTTTTAATTTCCCAGAACCAACATGCCGGGCCCGAGAAGGTTTAGTAGTGGTGGAGTAGGCGGAGGAGGCCAAGCGTGGGAAATGGGCGAACGACGATATTCTGTAGCCGGTACAGATCCTCATTTAAGCCACCATGCGGTCACGTCAATGGGTCCCCCAGCATCTGAAGATCTTCACGCTTGGAGTATTTACAGGTAAATGTCTCTTTAAATTCATTTTTTATTCATTGTATTATATGTATAAACATAAATATTTTTTAGGCAAAACTTAAATTCTGATTTCACGGACTCTGCTCTTGGGTCGAGTGAGAAGTCCCCCCTACCATATGGTAACTTTCAGTTGCGTGAATCTACTGTGCAGTCCATACTCAGTCATCCACGATACGGTCCAAAATACGACGTACATAAATCGCCTCTGAGTTCGAATATGTACACATACCTCAAATTTGGCTTACCCAGAGTATTTCCGCCGAACAGTCGTAGGGATGGGTCCAGTGGTTATGATTCAAGTGAGGATGGAGCAGCTATACGCAACCAAAGACCTTATACGAGAACTAGAAGTGATCCGGACTTTTGTAATCACGCACTGTACCACGGTGGGGTAAGCATAGTTTATTTTTCAAATTAGAAAACGATTATTAATTATCACTTATGAAAATCTTTTTTATAAGCCTACTTTACAAAGACATCACCCAGGCCGTCGAGGGAAAAGTATAAGTGAAGCTAATTTACTCGCACCTCATGGATATCCTATTCGACAAGAACTTCCAACAATGCAGCGGAGAAGCGTACATGACTTGAGAGCATTATCCGAAATTAATCATCACCATCATCATTATACTAATCCAGCACATCATTATAGGTACTTTACTTCGATAATATGACTTAAACTGGCTCACATCAAGTAACTTTAATGTACTTTATTTTTTATTGTTTCTATAACAGTTCTCATCATTTAACGAGTGGTCGGCCAGCTTCTATAGCTGTTGTTGGTACAACAGCTACTACGCCTAGAGATAGGAGTATTAGTATGATGAGCAATTTAAGTCCAAATCGGTCAGATATTTACGGACAACCTGCAATTGTTTATCCGTATCTTCAGGTAAAATAATATTATCTAGGAATACTAGAGCTTATTTACAAATCCTATTTTTTGTAGGTATGTATAAAATAAACGTTATATAATATAAACATCGTGTATATGAGCAAAAACGTTTAATTATGTGTACTTAATGGTACTGATAAATTAATTTTAGGCTTGCTCAATAATTAACACTCAACATAATATGTTTTTTATAATTGGTTTTAACGTAATATTTCTTAACTTTGGAGGCACAGAATAGTAAATATAGTACTGTTATTTTAAATACAATGTAACTGTCTACATGCTTAGTGGTTTAATAAATCAATTATTTTGAATGATACTTCACTTTCATGTTATACACTCTGGTGAATTTTACCTATATATAATTTTTTAAAATGTTAAATAAATATTTTAAATTATATATATTTTTTATATATTCGATGATACATAAATATTGTTTCATTTAAAATATTCTGAAATGAATTGAAACTTGAAGCTAAAATTAATTAAATATGTTTATATTGCTACAATAGAGGTGCCTGTTTGATGGTGGGGGCGATGTAGGGTGTAGGGTGTAGGGTGTCTTTTGGTGACCCTATATTTTTTCCTGTACCATAATACAAAAAACAAGAAATTGGCCAGGTAGGCAAATTAATGGTCCAAAGTTAAATCATTAATTTAATATAAAAATATAGTTGTATAGAAAAAATATAGCATATTGATTATAGGTAAATATTAATTGTATTAAAATTAGAATTTATAATATAATATTCTATAATCAATAGTAAGAGAATTCTTAAAATAGACTTAATATTGTGCGCCAGCAGCCTTACATTTTGATACCATTATTTAAAATCTGAAATTACGCCTCTGAAATATAATAAGTACATTTTATAAAAGGTAATGAATATTTTATAATTTTAATTTTAGGTAAGAGGATTAGAAGTACCTGGAAGTTCAGATGGTAAAAGGCCAAAAATTCAGGGGATTTCATTTGAAGTCCAAGCTGGTGAAGTAATGGCCTTTATGATGACGTCTGGTACATAAAATGCATTTCACTAATATTTTTATTGATTTAGTTATTATAAGAAGTAATCTATTATATAGGTACTTTAAATTACCTAGTTTTTGATTTATTCTAATTTGTAATTTTTTAGAACGGGAAGGAGAAGCTCTTTTAAGTAGCCTTGCAAATCGTCATCCATGTCAAGTACAGCATATATTGCTCAATGGTCAAAATATTTCTATTTCTTCATTTTCTAAACATATTGCTTATATACCCGCTGAAGCTAAATTAGCTCCTAATTTAAGTGTAGCACAGACTTTAGCGTTTTATTCTCATTTACGTAAAGCTCCTTTTCGTGCCATACCAAAAGTATCTCAAAATGATCAAGTTCGTAAATATTATCATATATTCATATTAATAGAAATCATACAAATGTTATATTATAATTATACTTAATTTTTACTTTAGATGGGAGTACTTATTGAAGAGTTGGGTTTAGGACAAGTTTTAAATACCAATGTTTCTGAACTAACTGCCTCTGAAGCCCAAAGATTAAGTGTGGCATGCCATTTAATGTCTGATGCAGAAATTATAATGCTTGACAGGCCAACAGTGACAATGGATATATTTGATACGTTCTTTCTAGTCGAGTTCCTTAGACAATGGGCGGCAGGTGCCCCAAGTAAATAATTATAACTTATATATATTACTTATAATAAGTAAATCAATAAAAAGTATAATTATTTTAGCTGGTGTGAATCCACGTATCGTAATGGTAACACTGCAGCCACCTACTTATGAAATATTTACTATGGTTTCAAGAATTGCATTAATATCTGTTGGTCACTTAATGTATTCTGGTCGGCGCAGAAATATGTTGCCATATTTTTCATCGGCTGATTATCCATGTCCAGCTTTCAAAAATCCTTCAGATTATTATCGTAAGTCATAAGTAAATAGAAAATAGTTAACAAACTATAAATTATTTTATAGATTAAACATTTTATGAAATACAATTCGCTGATTAAACAATAAACATTAATATACAATACATAAACGAATATTTCTTTTAGTTGACTTAGTCACGCTCGATGATTTATCAGCAGAGGCCATGTTAGAATCAAGTCAAAGGGTAGAACAGCTTGCAGATTTATTTAGAAGAAGAGTTGAACCTTTACCGGACCCTGGACCACCGAAACCTTTGCCAGGAAAACCGCGAACTGCCATTGTACCAATACAAATCGTTGCCATAATATTGTACGATATATAACTGTTATTATTTATATAAATAACTAATACGATATACTTAATATTTATATTGTTTAGACGTCATATGGCGTATTCGCAGCCTAGGAGTAGTTTACGATGGATTTCTAGATTTTTCATTGCAGGTATATTGTCTATAATTTTTGGCACAATATTTTCGGACATTCCAGCTACAGATCCTCAACTTTCATTTGGTGACAGGTATAAAATATTGTTAATCTTTGAAACCGTTATCAAATGGTATTTAATTAATTGTTTTTCAGAATGGGATTCTATTACAGTATTATGATAGTCGGAGCACTGCCGCTCATTCTACAAATTGCATTAAATGATACTCATGGAAATGATCGAGATTCCGTAGAAAGTGATATTGCTGATAATTTATACAGTCGATTTGTGTACATCGTAACGTCGGTGAGTAAAATTTATTTGTAGTATATATCGAACATATTATAAATGTAATTATAATAAATAAAATTTTTATTAGATTTTCTGCAGTATCCTTCCTTCTGCTTTAATCTGGATAGTTTATTCTGTTCCGGCATATGCCATGTCTGCTCTCTACCATGATTATGATTTATACAACTCGGAACCATTTTTTGCATACCTTTGTGAGTAATGAGTAGCTTATATATATATACATTGTCTAGAAAGGTTAAAAATGTTTTTCTAAGTAACTACCTACAGAAGGTAGGTATCATTAAACATTTTTACTTTCTAAACTTTATTGCTGTTTATTTTTAATAAACAATTAATCACAATCATGTGCGATTTGAAAACATTTCGTTTACTAAATGTTATGTTTTAAAGTGAACGTTGCGATTCATATGAGTTCTCTGCAATTAATGGCAACAGCAATAGGGTACCTGATGCCCGATCGTCTTAGTTCATCGGTACTGACAACCATTACTGTTCTTGTGTCCGGTGTAGTTAGTGGTATACCACTTAACTTCGCTGATCTTAAGAAAATACCTGGTGTTCGACTTCTTACGACTTTATCGCCGACTAGGTATTTTATGTTGCCATTATTAAGAAAAGACCATAGCCACGATACGCTTTCTTCACTCGCTTCTACCCTTGTGTGTCGCAACAAACAGGTAAACTTACGAGTTAAATTTTATACAATAATTCATCATCGTTTCTATAATTTCTTATGTGATATTTTTAGATCCAACATCAAGACATAATAGTGCAATTACCATGTCCAATTCCAAATGGTACTGCAGCCCTAATTCACCACGGTCTATTGACACCGGCGGTGGAGCCATATATGATATTCACCAACAAGGACTCATTATCGGCTGGCCTATATTTGTGGGGATTTTTTGCTTTAATCGTTATACTTTTCTTCATAAGTATTAGTAGGTTTTGTAACAGGTTTCACAAAGTTTCTCGTCCACAAAGATAACTGAAGATACAATTATTAAAATGTAAACTTTTATGTTTATTTACAACAAATTAGACATTAATTGAAAAAAAATTTTGTTTGAAAGTACGAGGTATTTTTTTATTGTAGTTTTGTTAATATAATATATTGTTAGAGTCGCTGTTTAAATATGTATTTAAATATTTTATAAAATTCATAAACAAATGTGATATGAATGTTATGACAGAAAATTTGTTATTCAATATTATATTATTGAATCAAGTCAAGTGCTAGATCAAATTAAAATGTACAACGAATAGTTAAATTATTTACTGTAGTTATAATATGTATAATACGAATATATAAGATATCTGTATTAGTAAATTAGATAAAATGAACCCTATAAACTAGAATTGTAATAATTGACAGTTTCTTACATATAAGTCGCTCAATTTTCTTTGATTTTATGAACAAAATCAATATAAACTATTAGTAAATCTATGTAATTCTAAATAAAAATTATGTTTTTTGTATTTCTGTAAAAACAATATTTATTTTTGTATTAACTACCCACTAGTAATTAATTATTAATATATTAATTAGAATAACTGAATAGGTATATAATTATATATTTTTTGGTTTATGTTAATATTATTTATTTGTATATAATTTAAAATTGCTCACTACAAAATAACATATACAAATAAGTAATTTTTTTAATACTTAACACTCATATTTCAAATAGTATACCTAAATGTTTTCCAAACAAATTTTTTTAGACAATGCAAATTCATTATGTTTATTATTTTGAAAAAATTATATTTTAAATTGTAATCCTTTTTTTTTTTTTTTTAATATGGCATTGGTACATTTTTATTTCATATTTCTAAATTGAATATTTTTTTAAGAATTTTAATATCTCTACAAATTTAATTTTTGAGTTGTTAATTAGTTATAAGTTATAAGTACTTATTTAAAGATTTGATGAGTTTATATCTAAACCATATGGTATCTTTAAATACCTACCTACTTATAACAAACTAATCGTTTGAAATTTAATAATTGTATAATAAAATTGACAAAAAGTTAAGTTTCTGAATACAAAAATAAAAACGTAATGCCATTTAAAAAATTTAAAAAATTAAAAATGGAAAAAATATTTTTTTTTTAATTGTTATTTTGTAATACATTAAAATTATATAAAAAACATTAGCTTGTACCTTTTGAAATAATGAGTGTTCACTATTTATAGAATCACCCAATTTTAGCTAGAATATTAAATTAAAAGTTATAATTGTTATTATTGATTG
The DNA here is from genome assembly GCA_014851325.1 of Pentalonia nigronervosa. NCBI lineage: Eukaryota > Metazoa > Arthropoda > Insecta > Hemiptera > Aphididae > Pentalonia > Pentalonia nigronervosa. The sequence goes on along the minus strand of JACXSJ010000800.1, from coordinate 120,798 downwards.
TAAAATGTGTAACAAATACAACAACGAACATTGTTTTAAAAATACTAAAGAGATATTTTCAATTAATTTATTGTTTTCTATACAAACAAAAGAGAAAAAGTTTACTCTCCACATGACATATTTTTTTTAAGTTTTTATAAATGTTTTGAAATAGTTAGTTTATTAATTATTTTAATATTAAATTTAAGAGTTATTGGTTCTGCAACGCAAACATTTACATTCATTCACTTTGCTCTTCCTTTTCTATTGTTGAGCTTTTCTCTTGCTCGGTAGAAGTTTTTCAATCATAATTTTTCAAGTTCTTAGGCATTCTGATATTCAAAAAATGTCAAAAAAAAAATAGAAAATCGACCAAATAAAATTACTATCTAATTTTTAATTTTAAAAATAAATATTATATTATAAGAGTTACCATTTAGTACTTACCACAGGTCTATCTTCTTATAACGAATTAACAAAGACATCACAGGAAACAAGGGCTTCTATTATTACACAGTTATATAGTATAAATCCCTAAAGTCACTCCTACATTCTATCGAACAATTACCTATGCAGCTTTAGAAACTTAATCACCTAATATAAGTAGAACTAGTTTAGACCATATTATATTATATAATCAAAATTTAATATACAAAATAATGAATAATTATATATGAAATCATAGATAGGGATAGACAAATAAATTAGGTAGACTTAACTTCAAAAGTTCTTGTTAACCTCACTATCTAATTTAATGTTAAATTTATTTATTTTAACAAGTTCAGGTTATTCCTATTTAACTTATTACGTTTAAGAAACTAATTGTTTGGGTTAAACACTTCAACTGAATCATAATTGATTTTTTTGTAGTGGTAACTGCGTTGTATTTTTACAAGTTAAAGAAATCTACAATTGTTAAAAATCGCAGTTTTAGAATCATGAATGTAATCTAGTTTTATTTTTTTTTAATCGTATGACTGTTACCTTGAATTTTATAAAAGTAAACAACATACATAGTATTAGAATAATATCTTAAGATATATGCCAGTTGTATACCATTATTAATATATTTCTAAACATGAGATACTTAATAATAATAATAATTTTTTTTTTCATTAAGGGAGCTGCAGTCGGTCGTGTTTTAAGGAAATTAGTATAAACGATTTAACATGATGACATTAAAGTGACTTGTAAGTTTATGAAAAATAAACAAACATAAGTGTATGTTAGTCTAATAGTAATCATTTTCGGTCAATTTTTCCTAGAAACCTTTCACTGTCGACACCAAACATTGAAGACAATGAACAAATTATGCAGGTCATGTGAAGTATGCAATATCAATTATTTTTTTACCACTCAAAAAGTATCTAAAATTTTAAAAGAAATTTTGTATACGCCATCGATCATGTTATATCCAAACATCTATCAAAAAAAAGCTTTTTTTACTTACCTTCAAGACACCACCGTGTTGCACTTTATGTATACACTTTATTATAATATAATTATAAGTATATTATTTGTATCATGAAATTTCATTTGTGTATTTCGTGGAATTGTAAATTTGGGTCCACATTATGCCGGCCAATCGGTCGGTCATTATTTATATTCGTCGTCAATTACGTACGCACAGGCAACAACAATGATATTAATATAATACATTTTTTTCAATTTAAAAAAGTGAATTTAGACCAAAAGACCAGACAAAACTGAAGGAATTTGGATTGGCGGATTTCAATTTTTAAAACCGATTTTAATTAATTAATAAGTTTACCAAGTTTATTGAAGGCCTATTGAGGCCTATCGAGGGGCGATTTTGAATATCTATTTTTTCAGCTGTGATATCCATGAATAAAAATATGATAGTGACATACAATTTTGAAGTTTTATTATTAACAATTATTTTAACATAGCCTATAGGCATATAAAGAAGTATACAATAATTTTTATTTATTTGAATTTAGGAATTATTTTGACAAAAATATAAGGAATTTCCAAGAATATAAAAAATGTCATTTTAATGACTTGTGTGGCTAATTTGTGGTTCGTTTATTATTAACAAAAACCAAAATTGTACTTATTATTATGAAATTAATTTTTTTTTTTATTATAAAATATATTATTTTATAAACATTTTGGCTTTTGATACCTTTGGTTGATCATTGTCTATTTGAAACAACGACGTATTTAGGAATTTTTTAAAGAAGGGAATAAGGCATTGAATCATATACGTAAAATTAGGGAGGAGAAGCCCCCCCCCCCTTCCCATTTGGAGTCACAATATTTTTCTACTATATTTACTGTATAAATGTATAATGTACACGACATTTCGTATTGAATACCAACTAACACAATTCGACATTCGTCATTACATTTAATTAGATATAAAATAGTAAAAATTAAAATAAAAAAGGTGTTGGTAAGTGGGTACTATTCTGCTGTACAGTAAGTATCGAGTGAATTTCTGTAATTGATGTGTTAAATTTGAATTCAATGATATAAAATCATTGTATACGAAAAACGATTCGGAGTGAAAACGGTCTGTCAGCTTACATTACTAGGTAAGTAATTTTATAATATTATTCCTATTAAAGTAATTAATTTTACTATAAATAATACAGTAAGTTGAACTAATGTTTACAGAAAGCATTAAATTAGAAAATTTAATTAAGTGTATTAAATATAATAATATACTTTAAAAGTTTCAAGCATCCGTGAACAATTTTTTAAGTTACAATAAAATTACTAATATCGTTATTATCGTTTAAATATATAATTTAGTAAAAAATTGAATTTTGAACTTAAATGTCTATAAAAAACATTCATGTTAATATTTTTTTAGGGGTTACACAGTTAATTATTTATGAAAAGCCCTGTTTTAAAATTGCACTCCTTAATTATAAAAATTAAATATGTCAAAATATTTTTAAAGTTATATGGTGTATAGAAAACGATAATCTCAACATTTGGTAAAAATTTCATGTATATACGGTTATTCGTTTTTGAATGACAACAAAATAAGAAAATCGTTCCTGAAAATCAGTATGTATAGTTTATAGGTGAATATCCAATGTCTAATATCAAAAGCTCATAAAAAAATAGTTTGACTTTACAGTAAACTTTTTTTTTGTGAAAGGTAGAAAAATTTATGGGAAAGTATGTGGTTAATTTTCAAATATGAGGTTTAAACAGAACAATTTTTATGAATTTCTGAATTGAAAAAAAATTGCTAATTTTTGTGATTTTTATGCATTTTGTTTAAATTCTAACTTTAGACGCTTATAAAAACTACTGTAGATTACATTGAATTTTTTTTTCGATTGCATATGTTCAACGATAAAGGTAATATGAAATATGTCCAACTCATGACATGACCCAAATTTTATAAAATGTATTTTTACTACATAAAAGATTTAATATAACATTATTTATGAAAAGTTAAAATTTTTTCAAAAAATTTTGTGCATGCGCAACTAAACAATTTTTTATAATTATTACCCCCACTCCTTTTTTAGATTCAAATTTGAGTGCTTTTCATTTTTTTTAATCAACTTTGACTCATAAGTTTTTTATTTTTAAAAATTGACTTATTGAGAGTAAGTAAGTTAAAGTTTCGATTTATGCATGTTGTATAAATACCTTATAAATACCTAATAATATACCTTATATATACTTATATTTGTTTATAGGACATTAACCAAAATTGTTCTACGCACTAAAAATTTGAGTTAATAATTTAGTGAAAATAATTTAAATGTGCTTTATTACACTACACCTGAGTTTTCAAAACAAACAAAATCATACGGAACATTGTAGAATAATTGTAGATAGACTTTTAAAAAATACGATAAATGCCAACAACGTGCATAAATCGAATCATTAACTTATTCTCTATAAGTTAATTATTAAGATAAAAAAAAACTTTAAAAGTCAAAGTTGATTAAAAAATTTAAGTTATTCAAATTCGAACTCAAAAGAAAGGAAAAGGTAAAATTAAAAATTTGTTTTGTTGCGCGTGTACGGACAATTTTTTTAAAAAATATGTGTAATATTCCTTTATGCAGTAAAAAAATGCCAAATGAAATTCAGGGTAATGCTTTCGAAATATTTCATGTTATCATTATCATTGAACACACTGCAGTAATGTAGTGTAATATGATATATCATATATTATAGTAATTTGTAGTCATACCTATCTACTTCTATAGGTTAACATCAACATTAATAATGAATAGATGTCTAAATTATATAAATTGTAATTTATATATTCATGTTTAATGTGTATACTATATTACTATACAAGATCATTGTTAGAATATTCGTTATGGAATCAATAATATTTTTTTATACAATCGATTATGATCAATATGACAGTACCTATACAGAAAAATTATCATTTTTCACGTTCTTTAGTTATAAGCTTTCGTGTTTATTTAAATAGCAATAACAAAGAAAATACTATATTCAAAAAAAAAAAAAATTAAACTCCAGAATTTTGAAAAATAACAGTAATTGATGTAGACATTAAAATATTTTAAGAAATCTACGGACCCCACTTTTTTTTAAGGCCTATCTGAAGTATTGTCTTCACTTCTACAGAGAGTAGAGATCAAAATCTCGACTTGTTTTAAATATAATTTTTTATCAATATTAGTAATTAAGTTAATAATATATTCATCTCTATTTGGAATAAGTATTATACATATTATATCAAATGCATTCACGTAAAATCGTTATTTTGTTATTTTTGAATAATCTTAGAGTAAAATCACCTATTACAAAAATTATACACGATAATATTTTTGACGGTTTAACATAATATCGGTTTTAAATTTTTTTATTATTTGACTTTATATATGTAACTTTAAAAATAAAAAATAAATGTTGTAAATTTAATTGGATATTAATAATTAAATTATTTTGAGATAATATTTAGACAAACCGATTTATTGTTATGCACTCACAAACATTATTCTCTATAATTTCGTAATACCTATATTATTTTAGTATTTTACTTTAAGATAACTCATAAATATAAAAAAAAAACTCACACACACACTCATACATACGCATATTACGTGTAGTTAAAAACTAAATATTAAAGGCGAAAATTAATTTAACATTTTAAAAAGACTAAAATGTATGAGGCGAGTTCCATAAGAATAGTGCAACTAAAATACTAAAAAGAGTTAATATTTTAGAAACGGATCCCTAAAATGTTGTATACTTGAAAAAAATAAATCCGAAAATTGAAAAAAAATTTTGATTCAGTTCAGGAAATAGTAATCTTGTTGTAATAAAATTAATATTTCTCCAAAAATTAAAAATCAAGAAAGTGTACATGTCGATCCCGACGGCCGACACGGCAAGTGGTTTTTTTTATCATACAATGATAAACTTCGATATTCGGTCAAACTTTGGTATTTCTATTACCAAATTTAGTAACATTTTTATTTTTCCATAGACCACATTATAATTGCTTCCTCTAGTTGTCTAACCAAATACTAAAGAAATCTATCTCGTTTATTCTTGCTTATATATTATGGATAATGAACCTTAATTATTTGCGTTGAAATCGATGACGAATAAAATTGTTCTTATAATACAGGGATGAGCAACTGGCGGCCCGCAGGCCGCATCCGTCCCGCGTGCCTTTTTTATCTGGCCCGCGCTACATTTTCAAATTGCATCATACAATTTTAAAGTTTATCGTCTATACTTTATAATCTATAATGTATAGACTCTATACTCTATACTCCATCTGAGTCTATCTTATCATATAATTGTTATCTGGTATTGAACATCGTTAAATGTATAAATGTCATAATATAGTTATAGTATATACACACGTATGTATACGTATAGCTTTTAATCATAGCTGTTTGTACCGACCTATTTAATTATATCAGTTTCTTTGTATCATTCGTGTCGTGCTGTCATTGAATTTATTATTTTCTTGTTTTTGTAGTGCCTAATAATGTCCGCAAAAAAGCGTAAAATTAATGATGAAATAGAACTTTTAACACCTCATGGGAGAATGATTATTTATTTATTATTAACAAACAAAAAAAACTTCAATGTGTAGTTTGTTAAAGCGTTATTGCGGCCTTAAAAGAATATAATTTAAAAAGACATTACATGACAAATCATTTGTCCAAATATGAAAAATACATTGGTGATGCAGGAAAGAGTGTTGTAATTGATCTCAAAAGAAAACTTCAATCACAGCAAAATGTGATGACAAAAGCAATAACTTCACAACAATCAAGTTTATTGGCTTCATATATAATTTCTAATGAAATAGCAAAATCTATTTTTAATAACCCTTTTTGTATTATTACAGTATAAACAAAATAAATGCTATTTAAAATGTATATTTTGAATGACCCTTTTTTTTGCTTTCCATGCACTGGCCCGCTAGATTATAATTTTCGAAAAATTGGCCTTCTAGTAACTTTGAGTTTCCCATCCCTGTTATAATATAATATACTAATATATTATATACTCTAGTTTACCGTACTGACGTAACAAACGTACAGTTGAAAACATAACACATAAGGAGATTTTAAACGGTCCGTTTTGAAAAAGTTTATCGTAGATAATAATATAAAAAATACGAGCGTACGAGCTTTGTGGTTGAAAACTTAAAAATGTGGTAAATTTGTTGTCAAGTTAAAATGAAAAATTCAGTACGGTTTTCAGAAACGTCATTTTTTTATTCATTAATAGTTTGATTGGTACGGATGGTACGATGATAAAGAGATAAAGAGATAGATTTATGTTTTGTTACAAAATAATGACGGTTTGCATAATTTACAATCCCCTTATCTATAATATAATACAACGGTTATTAAACTGTACACTCAGCACTACTGCAGTTGTATCCCTAATTCATGGATCTAAATTGAGGGTAGTCGGCAGTGTATCAGTGTCACAACCAGAATTTTTCAAAGGGGTATCCATACTTTTTTAAACATAGAGAATTCAACTAAAGAAAAAAAAAATTGGTATGTACATATTTGTAATAATACGATTCTATATGAGTGATTGTGGAGGGGGGGTCCTGACCCGGGACTCCACCACCCGTTTGCGCCACTGATTGGAAGTAGAAAAAGTTTTGACGTTTGAAAATTTGTAAATTGTAATTAAAATAAACAAAACCACAATCTCTGCAGAAAATATAATGATTTCAACAGCAGGCAAATGTATTATTATAAATACCTAAATACAATTAATACATGTCTTTATTGTTTTTATCCTATTTATTCAACTGCCCATCCTATAGTTGAATTACATAGCCGCAAAAAAATGAAAAATAAATGAGTAATCTATTATTATTTATTATGATAATTGATAAACAATACCAATACTAAATACAAATATTGTTCAGTATTCTTTACGCGTAAATTAAAATAAATGACCCACGGACGGTTCCGTTTGAATTCGACCGCGACAGCGCTATCTGTGGGTAGATGACAAACGCGCTACTGCGCCGGCTGGCAGCGCTGACGTCTTGATCGGTTGCCTGTGATTACCCGACAGGTAGCGACAGACGCGTCAGTGTTTTGGTCGTGGGGCGCCGCAGGTTTCTCTGTAATTGGTGTTTGTCGTGTGCGCCGCGTCTGTATGCCGTTCTCACCGTGTCCATGTTTTTGTCATCGCATTGACGCATTCACTACATTTTAGCGATCAACAGTTCCATTACGACTGTGTGCGCAAGGCGAACACATCGGCCCTCGCGCTCCTTGTGTTCATCTCTCTGCCGCCGATTTTATCAGCGTTCTTTTGCCATAAATTGTTGTAATAGTGTGTGAACAATATGATTTTGTTGTTAATCATTATTGTGTCGTTTTTTCGATTTAAATTTTATTCGTAATTTATTGTAGTGTTACCTTTCCTATTTAAAAAAGTACATTTCTTTTTGTCATTACTCTTTTTAACGATGATCCACGTAAACTCTTAACCGCGGCTGTCGAGAACTACATTTGTCTAAAATGCGGTAATGCCGCATAATATTTATAAATATTAACAAATAAAAACATTCGACAATTCTCAGCGTGTGTTGTGTGTCCGGGGCATCAATGTGTGACCAGAAATTTTAATTTTTTGCGGTGGGCACCCAGCAGCTTTTAAAATGCCTGCTGAAGATGATTCGTCAGTGTTATCTAACATCTGTGTGGGCTGTGAATGGCTGGCCACTGAACTGTCGTCCAGTAACAAATGTCAGTTGCTCATACTGGACTGCCGTAGTTCAATGGACTTCTCAGAGTGTCACATTCGTGACGCTGTCAACTTCAGCATACCCACTATCATGTTGAGGCGGTTGGCCGCCGGTAAGATTGACTTGGCATCCACTGTCAAGTGCACTGATCTCAGAGAGCAAATTGTCAATGCATACAAGCAGAGCGCATTTGTGCTGTACGGTGATGAGCGTTTGGACGATCACAAGACTACTTCACCCGTATCGGACACAATGATTGTGTTGGCCAAGCGGTTGCTGAAGGACGGATGCAAAGTTCATTGTCTCAATGGTAAGAGTTTCTTAAGATTACATTTATGCTATTAAGCTATGCATTTTTTTTTTATTATTATATAACTTGGTTTATATAGAGAGAGATACCTTGATTATTATGAGATGTTTTTGTACTTCAACCTATATCTACCATAATGAATGATAATTTCAAACATTTTATAATTTTCCTATTGATAACATTTAAGTTATTTCAAGTGATAGTAATATTAAGTAGGTAGTTTATACATTAGCAAATGTATATTAATGATAATTCTTATCTGACTTGCCCTGTCAGTTAAGCAACCGATTAATAGGCTTCCAAATTAAAAAAAATGTTACGAATATAATGAATTTAATATATACCATTCAAACTTGAATTAGTAGTTACTAATTGTAAAAATATGTTTTTTTTTTTTGTAAAGTAATTAATACCTAAAATATTTTATTACTTACATAATACATAATATTTCAATCTCAAGCTATTTAAATATATAAATTTATACTTATTATTTTATTGGTACAAACTAATGTAGGTATTTGAGTTTTTATTGTATATCTACTAGATACTTATTAGGTAGGAATCTAGGTACATAATATTACCTATTTTATCACATTTAACCTTTTGTTGTTTAAATTAATGAGTATTAATTGTTTCAACTAATTTGAATTTAATGAATCTACCAATAATAGATATTAATATTTGATATTGCAGTATTGGTATGAAATCTAACTATAAACTACTTATAGGTATATTATTTAAATTAATTATCTATAATATTGTTTTGTTAATAATATATTAGATTGCAATTAGTTAAGTTAATGATAAACATATCATTATATGTGAAATTTAGTAGGCATGTTTTAGGTCTAGAATAATTTAATAAATAATTTACCTTAAATGTATTATTGAATAATATGTCCAAAAAGTTGTGGATATTTAAGCTAGTTCATGAACTATTGTTTCTTTTGAGTTCTTTAATAAAATAATAAAATAATCATAACATTCTCTAGTTTTTGGATTAATCTTTTCTTAATTAAAGTAATTAAAATATTTTGAGTAGGTACCATTAATCTTAACAAAATTATGACATTATGAGTTGTAGGTATAGTAAAATAATTAAGAAACTATGGGGTTTTTTTCAAAAGATAATAAAGTTGTTTTGTAAATTACTTTTATAATTTTATCTTGTTATAATTCCTGTGTATATTTACACTTATTCATTCTTATTTAGGTACTCGTTAAAATTATTAACCAGTAAAAGAAATAGAGTTCTATAAACGTGTTAATATTATTTTTGTAATTAAAACAAGCTCAATTTTAAGTTTTTAAAATATTGTTTATTAAAATTGAATAACTTTAAATATTATTTATTTTTTAACTCAAAATACTTTATATTGTTTATAAGTTATAAGTTTATAACCCATTAATCATAGTTTATAAAATTTTTTTTTAGTATAATCATCACTATATTATTATGATAGTATAATCTCTTATCATTTGTTTGTACATAATATAGTATAATACCTACTTATACATTGTATACAATTATTACACGAGGTGTTCCAAATTTCATATTTTAAAATTGGAAGGAATAACATATGAACATAATTAATACTAAATGTAATAGTGTAACTTAATATTTAGTTTAGGTATTTGATGTTTATTAGTTACTATTTGATATTGATATTATTTGATAGTACTTGTTGCATTTATGTTTCTATATAAATGGTTTCAATAAAAATTGAGCATTCTTTTGTTCTTATTCTAACTTAATGCGTTAAAGTAATGAACGTAATCTATGTTTGTTCTACTAATACAATGATTATTTATTTGTTTATTTGTGATTTCATTTACATTTTAGTAATATGTTTATTTTTAAATTTATTTAACAATTTGTTAAAGTTATGATTTTGCTGTTTTGATACTCGTAAATCTTGTACATTATTATTTGTACTCATTACTAGTTATATGTAAATAATATTACTAATTGCATGTATTAATTCAACTTTAACTTGTATTTATAATTTATTTATATTTATATCTAAACTATTTAATAACGATTAAATGTAGTAATGAACTAGCTTTAACTTTTCACCGCGAGTTTTCTTACTACTGCAATACTAATTGTAATCAAAAAATTATTTTTAGAAAAGGAAAATATTATTTCACAATGTTTATCCTATAATATTTTATAATGTATACGGTAATATAGTCAAATCAATATTTTTATGGCAACTTTTAATGCAATTTCATTCATACTCATTCCCCGTGTTTGTACAAATGATCCGTAATATTATGTATATCCCAATAACACCTATGAATGAATTATGCAAAACATCGGAATCTAAGCTCAGGCGCACAAATGAGTATTTGTGGACGTAGGTTTAATATCTTTACAATGATTGCAATGCGATGTTCAGTCTTTTTTCGTGGATCTGTATCCTCCCCTGTCGCCTTCATACTAGCAATCCTAGTTTCGGAAGTCTGCTAATAACGTAGGCATGTTAATTTCGTCATTTGTGCATTATAACCGAATACGATTTATTACAAACCGGTATTGACCGAAACTGTATTTGTTAACAATTCAGCGGAGCTCTCCTCCGACTGTAGGTGTGAACGCTTCCTACGTGTATTCACGGTCGGGTCGGTCATAAGCTACGGTTACACGCAGGCATAGGCGTCGAACCGTGAATAAAAACACACATTTTGTGTGTGTGGCTGTATACTAAAAGATCATAATGAAAACAATTTTTTTCTGTACACACCTCATACACACACGCACACTTATTATATATTATAATAATACGACTGGTGTTCATTCATATTTTAATGAACGTCTTATTATTATTATTATTCATTCAATGGTTACATCAGTTTTGTCGATCTCGCCTGTTGCTGGAAACCTTCACGGTCAACTACCACTTGGTCGGTACCCATCATCGTAGGTATTGTGACCTAATCAAGGTCGTTTGCACGACCGGTTAGACGGTGTACTGTGCGTTCCACAGGGTGCCGCCGGGAGGTACCTACCTCCGGGAAATCATTTTCTTTTCTAATCCGATCGATTTTTTGATGATACTCGTTTTCGGTTTATGATCATCAATGATAACGAAATTTTCGAAAATCCGTTGATGTCAACACTGATGTTATTATCAAAAATGCGAAAACATAATGTCCTATGTCGGATCTTCTAGAAAGGAAGAAAATAAATAATTCTCGCACCTTCACTCCTAAGATGTTTTGATACACTGACCACGTTTGAACAGAATATAATCAGCTAAAAACTTGTTACTCTTTTTTTCCTTAGAGAGTTTATGAATTCTGAACGTTACACATTTTAAAAAGTGTCAGTAACTTTCGACTTTTTGTCTGCTCATCAAAACATTATTGGAAAGTACTTATATGATATATATATTTCGTTGGAATTTTTCGTAAAACTTGTTCTATTACTTATAACCCCCACTCAAACATAAATTGTATTCTTCTGATGTGTCATTTATTATTTTATCTTGAACTTACAATTTGAATTATCTACATTTTTATATCACACTTTGGTCTTTCTTTTTGGTAATTATTGTGTTAGTATGTAGGTTCTAGGTACTATATGCATGTCTTATTCACCCTATATTGTACGTGTTGATTTTGTTTATTTTAATTTGATAATAACTGATTGCTTATTATTTATTAGCGTTTAAGACTACGCTGTAAGAATATTAATCACCTTGAATTTCAATAAAATCAGCATAATATTTGTTGTTAATTATCAATTTCAAATTACCATTTTTTGTTCTAATCAGTTTCAAAAAATACCGTAATTATTTTTCGTAAAATAAATTATAGATGTTTTGGTATGTTGTGGCAATTGTTTATTAAATATAATATTTATTTTAATATAAATTTAATAAATTATTATGTACTGCACAGTATTGCTTTAGTAAATTAACAACTTGTTAGTTGGCATAATATATTATTTATCAGGAAAAAATTACTCGTATTCTTTAAATTTGTCTATAAAATATGTAAAATAATTTTTTTTATGGATTCTCTGTGTCTAATCGAATGGCATTTCTCAATCGTTCACATTTTTCACTCCCGTCGAACTGCATTCACTCAATATAAATACTTACAAATCTGGAATTTAGTTAAAATAAGTATTAAGTTTATCTTGTTTGACAAGATTGAACAATAGTTTTACACATGTACTGTGAATACCGTTATACGATATGACACATGATTTCCGTGGGTGGAAATGAAGGTAGGATCTTGTTTAATGTTATAATATAGTATCCAATTCTGAAATAGTAGACGTATTCTAAGCAAATATTTATTTTCGTGGAAAAAAATAATTTTTAATATTATGCACATAATGCTATAACCATTGATTATCGATAAATATAAATTGCACTTGAATGCTTTTCGAATAGAAATTTACGTCAATTCGCATACTAATCCTTATTCCTTTAAAGATTTTTCTGTATTCCTCTAAGACTTAGAATCTATGTAAAGATGTTTGTGTCTGATCCTCTGATAAGTGGGAAAGTAGAAATAATGTTTAAAATATTTACTATATTGATACTTTTAATCAATGCTATAATATATTACGATACTATAGTACATGTGATTATGAATTTGTTGAAACTAAAAACCTTGTGGCGCTACCCTCGGTCATAAAAACCATAAATAATATAGTACTCTATCCAATATCCATAATATTAATTTGTAGTGTGATAAATAAATATATAAATTGAAAAAATATTACAATTTTCAGTATGATTCTTTATTCCAACTGCCCATTATTCGTATTTCCTTATAATTTATAACTTTATAAGTGTACTGCACTATTGGTATTTCCTATTTATTATGTTCGTTAAAATAAGGGTTGCCGTAAAAACGTTTTATATTGTTACCGAAAATCTTTCGTGACATGTATATGTTTCGTCGTCCTATCGAAACAACTGCGGCAACGGACGATTATTACTCCGAGAGTCGGATAAAACGCGATCAACAGGAAGTCTTATTATTATTATTTTAAGTATTTTCTCATCGTGCACAATTGGCATAGTCACGACGACGTTGGACGAGAGTACCGGAAACGGCGCGGCGGAGTTGCCTCATCGGGGGCTTGTCCCGCTCCCGTCTCGTTGGCGTGTTTTTATCATTCATCCGTCCTGTTTGCGTGCGTGTACGTGTGGTGCCGCCACCGCTCTCAATGGAAACGTCTTACCCGCCGCCCCCTCATATGGCCGTGTAAGGTTTCCGGCGCGAGCGCTTAATGAAAACATTATTTTATACATATATATATTATATACCGAGTAAAACGATTCGCGTGGGACTGCGGCGGGCCGGTATACTGTTTATTTTTTCTTATGATTTTTTTTCCGTTTCGTTTCTATATAATATTCTACTATACCTACAGTCATCGTAAAATAACATAATATGAAAAAAACGTACCTACGCGCGCACGTGTTCTGATTTTGCAAAACGATAATAATGTAAAATAAAAAAAATCTCTGTTGCTAATATTACCTATATATTATTTACGTAATTCGCGATTGACGCGTGTGGGAAGTACGTAGACCTTATATATATATATATGTATATTAATTAATTGACGAGCTAATCGTCTAGGTGGATTTCCGGGGATATTATTTGAGTTGAGATCTCAGAGATTAGTAATTGGCTGGATCGGAACTGTTTATAGGAGGGGTGCATTTTTGAATAAGTCGATAAGATCTGTAGATCGGAGTGTAAAATAATATTCATAAATTTTAAAAAAAAAAGTTAAAATAGTGGACGTCATTTAATCTATTTGCAGTTAGTTCGATTTTTGATAGTTGTTCTATTATTTATTATAATTAAATTCTATACTCCACTGTCGTCATCCATTCGACCTATGCTCGAAGATAAATCGATTATCCCATCGAATTAATTAACCGGTCGGCTTATATTGTAATTATATATATATATATATATATAGACCGGACTCCCGAATCAAGATCAGAGGCGGCGCTTCGCCAAATCGGGCTTGTTAACTAAACACGAAAAGGCGTACGCCAAATATAGACCATATTAAATTATATACGTCTTAATATCTATTTATATGTATGCGGCGACATTAAGTAGGCGGTAGTGATGGCGGCGACGACAGTGACTGGTTTCTCAGGAGGCTGTGACAAGCGTTTATTAATTACTGCTAATCAACTATTTTTTGATTTTTTGTCGTTCCCGTTCTGTGATGTGTATTTCGCAATTCAATTACAAATTGTGTTCAAATGCTTATTTTTACATAATATTTGTTTATTTTTTGTTATACAAAAGTACAGGTTATCCTAAATAGCTCCGCGGAAAATCAAAATATTTTAATGAGGTTTTCACACAAGTTATCGATAAAAAAAACTAAAACAAAAATATATGTAGGTATATACAATTTAGTTTTTGTAATTTTGATAATTTTTCAAACTATTCAAAAAAAAAATTTAATTGAGTAAAAATTGACCAAGTTTTTGATTTTTGTGAAAATAATTGTTTTGTTGGTTAGCAAAACTAATATTTTGTTGTTAAAAATGTAGAAAAATAAACTGTTTTGGAATTATGATAACGATATATGAGTTTTCAATTATTAAACTTTTTGAAATTTCACTGATAGCTTCAGAAATAATTAAATAGGTAATTTATAAATTTTCATATAAAAATCCCTATGTATGCTAATAAAATTGATTTGGAAAAATTTGTTCTCATTTAATTTTTCTGCTTCCAACTTGACCCTCACAAATATCAACATCTTTACTTGTTAGCATCTTGTAAGATAGTAAATTTTATTTTTTTAAATAGAAATTTTTTCATAGATTTAAAAACCCGCATTTAAATGTATTGATTGATTCGCCAATTACCACAGAGATACTTTGGCTGATATGGGATGGTATACACTTTATATTCAGACTTTTTTTTGTTACGACTTCTAATTACCTAACGTAATTTGACTATTCTGTAGTTTATTATACATTATACAATATAATTGTGTGGGTGTGCGTATGTGGTAGAAACAAATTGGCAATTTTCTTTAGAAATTCGGTATTGTTGACATTGTAATACAGTTATTATCATTAATTTTATTGTCCAAAGTACATATTACTCGTCTGGGTTTTAATGCGATTTTTTTCGGTTTGTTTGTGATTAAAAAAACTTATCCAAACATAATAATTAATTTTATCAACAAAAAATAAAACCTGGCAACATTGCAGCCAGTCGTAATATTACATCTTGCTGACGATATTTGTGAATAAACCTGCAGTTTTCTACACAATGAATAAATAATCAAAGTTCTCTTAACGAGTCATTTAGACAACGTGTAAAAATGTTATGTAACGAGTATCTATAGAATGTAGACCATAATATATATTAAATACCCATTATCGGTATGAACGTGTATAATGTACACGTTTTAATATTGAAGAATATACATTTGACATTGCCGCCGGACATAACTCAAACGATTTGGAATATGTATTTTTTTCATGAATTGCATTTACGTCATTCACAAGACGTGCGCACTAGTCTTTGGTCAATCAATGATAAACCGGAATCTTCTATCGGTCATAGTAGTTATGTAGCTGTATAATTTTAATAGTTTCCCACGCAAACGAGTCAAGAAACGGAAATTGCTTATGATAGACACGAAGTTTTTTAGGTTTACCCCCACGCACGTAAGGGTACAAGTTACGGTTTACCCACTTTTTGTGTTTTTAATTTAATATTGTTATTTTGAATAATATGAACAGGGTTTATTTGAGCGAGTTATTTTTTTTCAACGGGCGAAAAGATCCAATTGAATAGCCGGAAAGAGCGTATGTTTTGTTTCACAACCAAACTGCCAGTATCCGGCGTGTGCGCATGCGTATATGTTATCCTGCCGTGTGTTTTTAAACTAAACCGGATGTACGTTTCCGGCATTTATATTGGATCCGTTGCGCGTTTCCTTTTCAACGGGAGGCCTTGGTGTGCAAAAACCAGTACTCCGGATACGCCTAGTCCGAAAATAAGTCGCCCGGTTTCCGTTTCCACTACTGCTGGGAATTTGAAAAAACATTCGACCTATTTTAAAAACACACGACTCTGGTGCGGATTTCTCGCACTCTGCGTTCTATGAAGGATATCCGGTGGCGCGTCTATAAACACCCATTTTATATTTAGACACTTTGAATTATTTACCATTTGCAGCGTTCAAAATATGAATATGAAATGTTAGGTATGTTTTCTTTTAATTTGTGTTGTTGTCAAGTGCCTACGGACGTAGTTGAGACGTAAGCATTCTACATTATGCAAATCACGTACTTTGTTATGTTATTGTTGGGATACCAACAACCATTGTTTTATTTGTTTGTTTAATATAATTAATAACGGATTTCAATGTATTTCTCGATTAGAATTTTATATTGTATGACAAAACATTTATTTAGAATGCAATTAACTTTGATTATTCTGTTTAATTACTTGGATGTATTATATTGTGTAATAATAATAACTGTTCTACATAATGCGGTAATATTACATTTAATACGTCAAAAATGACCTATGGTTTATCTTATTATATAGCTAAACTTTAAACTCCACGTCATGGAACACCAAGCTAGATAATATTCTTTTTATTTTATAAAAATGTTAAAATTATTGATGATTTATGTGAAACTAATCAGTATGGTTTTGCTCGCTAATATAATTTTCAATGTTGTAATTTAAGATTGTGAGAGTATTTTATTGACACTTTTGAAGTAATTAAATTTTTTGTGTTATATAAAACGAAAAAATATAATTAAGACGATAACCACTTAATAATACAAAGTAATAAAATTTTGGAAGTAGATATAATTATTTTTTATTTTATATAAATCTAAAAGAATAATGTTTGTATTAGATTTCGTTGATTTTGTATTAATTTTAAATTTTATTTATTATAAATGATAATATTATTTATGATTTAATTGGATAGTTTAATAATATAAAATAGATACGTTTATGAGTGTTATTAATTATATTATTTGGCCACTTGTGTTGGGCAATAGATGTTCAATAATAGTAGATAAAGATTTTAAATGATATTATTTCGAACAACAAGAGTAATGAACCCTCAAGTTTTTGAGATGAACTAATATTAAAACATTTTCATAAATAATTAATTGTATCACATTAAAGCGGCGAATATAAGTTAATGATGTAGTGTATCAATCGATCGCGTTCACCGCGTCAATATAAATAATTTGTTAATAATATTATCAATTAACGTTAAGACTTTAAGAGTAAAGCATCTCTTTGGTTTGATTATTGGTGGAGTTGGCGGTGTTCCTATGATTTTAGTAACAACAAACCCTACCCTGGACATGATGTATTTTCCGAGCAGTGCGCGGTCTGTGTTCACAGTAAGAATAATACGCTCAGAGTTGACCTATATATTTGTATGGGCCTCGGCCGGAGGATCGATATAATCGGGCCTCTGAAAACGTGTGGGTCGTTACTGGAACGGCGGCGGGGTGGGGTTATTTTATAAAAAGGTCTTTATGTAATGTAGAACGTGTTTCATGAATACGTGTTCACGCGTTTTGCCACCACCAGTTTTTTTTTCATTGAAGCGCACCTTGTGTGTATGGTCGTGGTAATCCGACGGATAGAAATACCACGTGCGATGCGTTGACCAGCACTGCTTGATTCCCTTCCCTATCCTGTGTACGTTATTGTTAACAATTATCATTATTTTATTTTGAAAAGATTTGTCTATGAAGATCATTTTTATCAATCGCAGCGAGGGTGGGCGATTTTAAGTTGGAAAAAATACCTTAAAAGCCGGTTAACGCAAATCATTTATTGAAAATTTTGTCTGAGTAGGCGTTCCTAAGGGTAGGTTGCTAGTTGTTATAGTATACGTGAGTCGCCACTATGTTTCGTCTTGACTCATTTTCATGTACAATTACGCGTGTAGGACATCGACGAGTACCGGACGCGTGTGTTTGTTTTTCGCTAGAATTAAGATATTTTTATTCGTGGTTTTTTGTATTATTACTGTTACCTACTCAAGTGAAGTGTTATTGAGTGTATCAAGTTGTAAAAGTTATAATAATAATTTACATGTATAATAAATAGTTATGATAATATCTAGATTGATTTTGTTTTTTTTTTTGCGTCTGGGGATTAACGCGACTGGACTCGACAAACACTCAGTGTATATAATATATAATATTTTTAATATATATATACAATATGTCCCGAGAATAAAAGTGTAGGACGTTGGTGGTGGCAGGTATACGTCGTCGTGCGTTCGTTAATAAATCATCCGGTGTTATTGGCAGCTGGTTTCCGGTGGGCCAATTTTGATTTCCGGCCGTGTATCCGCCTTAGCTGTGCATACTACATGTCTTTATTATATATTGTATACTTGAGCCGGTCGGTGTTGGCCGATCGATGCGTCGTTGTTGCAGCCGCCGCCTGGTCCAGATGACGACGACGGGGATCCTTTGTGAGAAGCGCCAATGTTATTTACTACGAGGCGACCAGGAGCGGTGAAGGCGGCGCCCACTCATCGCGAACCTACACATACACACACACACACACACACACTGTTACAGATAATGTTTTCTTTTGAAGAAATGGAAAAAAACGAGTGCGCGCGTGGGTGGCGGAAAATTTGATTTGAAACTTGCACACGTTAAAAATACTTTTCGTAAACCTCGATGGAAATTTTTTTAATTTTCTTTGAGATAAAATATTTTATATATATTTGCGAGTTTATACTTTGTATTTTACATAATAAAATATCATTGATCGTGTTTTTTTTTGTTCGCAAATTGTTGACGAATCCCTTTCAATACGTTTTTATTTTCATCAATAATTTAGATAAAATTGTTTTCGTTGTGCTTACGTACTTATCTATGATTTTTATAGTGATTTTATTTTTTTGTTATTTATAAATTTGAAAAATTATTAGTGATTATTAATTATAATGCATTGCCATTTGATGGACAACAATAAATGAAATTACTATACATTTAAGTAGAACGCGTTATAATAACAATGTACATACTGTAATAGTTATTTTGATTTATACCTATATTTTTTGTAATTATTTACTCCGTATGTAATGTCAATAACAATCGAAATTTAACTCTTTACACATTCAAATAGTATATCGTCACTTTTATAATGTTTTTGAATTTAAAGTAAATTATTGTCGGTCCGATTATGTGTTACGAACTGATTTCTATGAATAGGCCTGAAACGTCAGGATGTTGTTACCATATGTTAGAATATGTTGAAAGACACACCTCGGGGTTAGGGTATATTATAAATTACCACTTATATTATACTTATTAGCAATGAACTAAACATCTAAATAAATATCATCCATATGTTACGACTTATACGTTGTATAATATACAGGCAAAATAGTTGACGACGTTAAGTTGTTAAGAATTCAACTATTGTTTATATATATATATATATGAGTCTCGTTTATAAATAATGTTGGATTTGTATTACACACTTCAATAAATCCATAAACAACAAGTTTTAGACACAGATTGTTACTATAGGATGGATTTTATGTGAAATAATAAATTAAAACATTGAAGCCTCGCCATGTAAATAATGCATTGATGCACTGAAGTTATTGAAAAGGTATAATGAATTTCTAAAATAGATTTTTTATGAAAACCAACTCTTTTATTGTAGTGAAGATATGAAAATGTTCAATTATAGTGTCTTCAGATAATTAACAAGCTGATAAGAAGAATAATTTATTATTAACGATTAAGTAATTTTAATATGGAAACTTTTTTTGTATTATGACACGAATATCCTTAAACTATTATAAAAACTATATTCGTTTAATTAGTATTTGTATTAATATATATTTTTTTAGTTTTATGGTATAGTACATCGTATAGTATATATATATACGTATAGTATATATTATATCTTTACATAATGTACTTTAGATCGACTGATGAACTGTACCAAATTAATTGATCACCTATTCTTTTATAAATTATGATCACTCCTTAGAACTACAATAAATAATTATAATCAATGAACAAAATTCAGTTAAAAAAAATGAAAACGCATCACTTTAAAATGTCGAGAACCGTGGTGATAGACGATATTAATGAATACAATCTTGGTTCGGTACTTACTCGTAAAAAAGTTATTTATAACAGTGTGTATTAAGTAATAAATATATATATAGTTATACTGTTGATTATTATTTATTAGATGTAGTAATTGAAAACTCGTTAGCTCGAAATCAGAATGGTAGTTTCGGACTCGTGTAA
This sequence comes from Pentalonia nigronervosa, assembly GCA_014851325.1. Lineage (NCBI taxonomy): Eukaryota > Metazoa > Arthropoda > Insecta > Hemiptera > Aphididae > Pentalonia > Pentalonia nigronervosa. The sequence continues at coordinate 99,995 of JACXSJ010000800.1, read as the reverse complement.
ATCGTATACAGACGCACATGTGTAAAGATTATTTTTTAAGTTCTATTAGTATACGTAAGTAGGATAAGCAAACTCGATACTCGTAATAATAATTATTATCTATTTTCGTTAGACATAATAATCTGAAGAAATTGATTAGATTTCACATAAATGCGCACTTTTTGCTCTCCTGACGACAGATACTTGATGAATATCACCACTATATGGTTTTATTGTACAATATTGTAATCAATCATACAGTAACAATCATGTTAATATTTTTTTTTTTTTTAGAGAGTTTTGATGCGTTCCAACAATCCTATCCAGAATGGTGTGAATCGTTTTTGGAACGTTGCGCCCGGGCCAACGACGACATGACCGGTTTCATCGGCGACACGGACACCTTGATGGGTTTGCGGTCGCTGCACATCACCCCGTCTCTTGTGCCACACACCCGAAACGCACGCCGCCAGCATCAGTTGCTATCCGTGCTCAGCACGTCTCCCGAGAGTTCCGGTGGTTCGGACATCGACAGCCTATCTGATGTGGACAGCTCTAGTTCGATACTTGGCTACGACGAGGATCGTGACTTCCCCGTGGAAATCCTACCCGACCTGTTCCTTGGAAACGCGACCAATTCGGAAGACTTAGAATGGCTTAAGAAACATCGGATAGAGGTAATTTCTTCATACGTCCCATAAACCTAGAAAAATTCTTATTTTTGCAAGCTTTTTTAGTAAGATAGCTTGTAGAGCCAGTAAGATTTTTTTAGGTATTGTTTCCCTGTAGCGTTTGGACGAACCGTCATAAGCCCGGATACAATCGACGCCAAACTGTCTTAAGGAAGACCGTACATTTAGAAATTACTTAACTAATATTATTTTTCTAAACGACCGGCTTATTGAACGTTGATATAAAATTATGAAAATATTAAAATTTAAATTATTAAATTCAAATTATACCTAGTATAATACTATATTTTATTACCTATCTTATATTATAGAATATCGATACATGATAGGTACATATATATAATATATATATATATGAAAATCGTATGTATATTTAAATAATTTATATTTTATTATTGCTACAAATTAAATCGAATTAAATAGCACGTTTAAAAGCAACGATAGTCGGCATTCAGAATTTGGGTATTCAACATTTTATGAAAAAACACTAATTAATACATATTTACTTGTTTTAATTTAGTATGTGCCCATAAATTAGAATATAATTATGTTGATATTATAATATAAATAATATTATATTCTAAGAGAATGCAATACGGCTCAAAAAATAATTTCTAACTTCTAGTAATTTCATAGAATATCTAAGTTAGAAAATAAACCAGCTGATTAGATACGAATATAAAAAAGCTGTCTAATTGCAAAAGGTGTCTGACTATAGTGTTATGTAGCATAATATAATATTAATATTGTATATCCCACGATTAATCGGTTTGCTTGTTTGGTTTTTGTTTTAGTATATTTTGAACGTTACGTCGGACTTGCCTAACACTTTCGAAGAACAAGGACATATCAAGTATATGCAGATACCTATTTCCGATCATATTGGACAAAACCTTGCTAGCTTTTTCCCTCAAGCAATAGAATTTATCGGTAAGTTTTTGTATAATACATTTTTCTATCAGTTGAGTTAATTTGCAATCAGGTCCCAGGTTCGTTTTATTCCCTATCCTGGGTGTGTCGTTCGTCATCCGTGATGATGAGTTGTTATATAGTAAGTACGTATTACGGGCTTTTATGATGTATTATCATGCCGCAGGTGTTAGTCACTGTTTCGCCGAAATATTAAACGTAATAAACGTGGCTACGGTGGGCGAGTAAGCTAGTGGGTTTTCGCACACGCATATGATTTTATCTTGTCGCTCCGTTCGGCCGATCAGTTTCGAAATTGAATTTATTTTAAAAAAAAATGTAATATGTATGTTATGGCGGTGGTATAGTAATGAGTGTTGAGAAAATTCAACTTTGCGTAGCGTTTTCTTGTTGTTTCCTATTAATAGTATCTATGTGTTTTAAAGACAAGTTTTCACTTTATGAAACGTAACGACACTATTCATTTTTATCAATTATATATATTCACTGTTTATTGTAAATTGAACATTTCCTTTTAAATTTAGATCTCTAAGTGGTGTAACATATTTTTTATTGCAATTTCCACGACACCTTAAATGATTATGACGTGATGTATTGTTTCCACCTTGTGAGTTTTGAAATATTACTGATTGCGCATCTTTTCAAAACTTTGGTTGAGTATAATATGTTAACATTTCCCAGGTATATAGTTTAAGATTATGAAATGTTTTTATGTTATTCAATAAACATGTCAAAAGAATTAGTGAGATCGGTATGACTTTAGTTTTAACAATTTATTATCTCTATACATTATGGTGATTAATATATATTATGTTATATGCAATCGTTTAAAACAAATCCAAAATATACATGGCCGTGGTATTTTTTTTCTCAAATACTAACATGCAACGAAATTCTTAATACTCTCGGGTGACGTGTTTATGTTTTATTGTGTTATTGTCATTTTTTGAAGTATTATTTTTGGTTGTATACAGTCAAAGTTATAACACTTTATGTAACGGTAGTGGGTACGAGTACCTACATAATATTATTTTTTAAATATTTTCATAAATAGATTACTGTGAATCGATATTAGCGAACAGACTGTGGACAAGAAACATGTGTTCCAGAAGTTCTTGGCGACCGTACATTTTTTTAATGCCTTAAATAACCCCGAAAAGAATTTTAATTAAACGTCCGTCCGCCGCTGTACGATGCGTTAAAATTACGTTTATTTTTTCACCGTCGTACACCTATAATTAAACGCGTATTTGAAGTATATATTTAAAAAAATGTCTAGCGTGTGATTTCTTGGCAGTATGATATTATTTTCATAAATTTCTAGACACATATTTAGTGATGGTGTCGTTATCGTATATATAATACACTCTACTCGTGGCGCGTGAGTATATTCTTGTGCGCACGCGCTGGTAGATTCCGTGAATGAAGACGCCCACGTAGTCTGACGACGTATATGCCGGAATGGAAATGCTCCCACGCGCGCCGGATCCACGTTATAACACACACTTGCACGGAATTAGAACACGGAGTGAAACTATTTGGTGGTGTAGTGGGGGGAAAGGTTGGCGTCCCCATCAACAAGTTGCGGAATACCAGGAGAGGTAGCTGCGTAGGAGTAGGAGAGTAATGCTTAAGATGATGAGGGGGTAGAGAGACATTTTATCAATGAACTGAACCTTTGAATGAGAGTGGGCCGTCGCATTGGTCGTTGCGCGCGTGCGCTTTCGCACTATGTCCCGATCAATAAGCGGGTCAAAGCCGGAGGTGTATATGGTATATCTATAGGGGAGGGTCACCGACAGTGCACCGCCACTACACCCCCGGTAGTAACACGCAGTACGCACCACCTTGCCGGTCCGGAGGGAAAATATTTCGCCGTACACCCAACCCTCGTGCGAGAATGTCGGCCACTGCGTTCGAGAATGTCGGTCACTATTTTTTGACCCGACGAAGTCTCGCGACTCATTGGATCCGTCGTCTGAAATGACGAAGATTATGAGGTTGAAAGTTCACCGAAGAATATTGGTTATTTGTGAGTCGATTTTGTGTAAACCATTTGAACTACAGTATATTATACAGTAAGAATGTTAAATCCATATAATTTGGGGTAATGGGGAGCTAAACGGATGTAATGAAAATACAATTAAGCAGACCCTCCGCTCCGATACAGAAACATATGTGTCAAGTTTCGCATAGGTCTTTTCTATTTACCCACACCTTTAAAATCGATTCAACACCAATATCTATCCTCGCTATTTGATGCGAACTAATTTACTATAATATCATCACATGTGTTATTGAATCCGTAACTACTTGTAGAAATATGTATTATTTAAATAAATAAATTTAAAATACTGCAATTCTCTCTATTAAATAGAGTATATAGACAACATTTTTTTAAATATAATAGATATATATGAGTATTTTGCGTTTGATCGTTTAACTATGTAATAATATATTTTATATATTACTAGTTGAATTACCCGTCATTGCCGCCTTTATCAGTAAAAAAATGACAATATATATTCAACTCTTATATGATATAATTTGAGGTATAATTTATTATTTCGAGTCTATAAACGCGACGATTTGATGCATGCGTTTACCACATCTGCCCGATTAACCAATGGAAATTATATTTTATATACAAAATAAAATACTAATTTCTATAATTTATTTATACTATTATTATTATTATTATAATCTATAAGTTATAACCATTGGCAACCATTAATAAACAATAATAATTTTTGATCTCCATCATGAATCTCAAAGTCCTTGTGTTCACACACCTCTTTAGAATTAAAATTTTAGAAAATCATTTCTTGGTGCACGGTGAAATGATAATATTTATCTATCATCAAAATTTAAAATCGATAGCTCTAATAGATTCGGCTCTCCGTTGATTATGAATCAGTCACTCAAGACACTCTCGTTTAAATATATAGATTATTAGTTTATAAGATTATAGTATCAAATATGTAACAGTGTTATTAATAATACTTTTTTTAAACATAAATTACTATATTTTAAGCATTTTAAAGACATTCATTAACACTATATATTAAACGTATTAATTCGTGGGTATGTATACATTTTTAAATAATTATCTATTGTACGTAATGGGTAATACTGCCGACGCAGAAGCGTGAAATAAAAGAAAAACGTTTTGTATGCATTTTCTAATCAAAGATTGTTTCTAACGGCAAAAACAGTAATTTTAACTCTGCAGACGAATTGGCGTCGTCAGTGACGGTTTTAAATGTATCTACACCATATGTGTACATAACTTGAGTAGTTGTTTCTAACTCGCTGGATTAGTTCCGGTGTGAGATTTCTGACGTCTATACACACCAAGGAAGGAATGCGATCGATTATTTCCATAGTCGAATGTATGTAAACTACAACTACACTATTAATTAAGGACACAGATGAAATTTATATAATATATCTTAATATTTATAAAGTTTTATACTTTTACGTATTTTTGTAAAAAACTTGAAAAATAACTAACTGATTATTTTGTTTATGATTTAATATATTGTGTGGGTGTGGTGAGATATTTGTCGAGGTTATTATCTTTTAGATATTTATATTTCTTTTAAGATATTTATAATCTGTTCATAGGAACAATAAGCAAATTTGATAAAGAATTTATAAAATGAATAATTTGATGGAAGAAACCACTCATTGATGGCACTACCTATTTTGAAAACTTAGGATTTGTAGAAGCTAGATTTCATGCATCTAGCAGATCTACGTTAATATCTAATATATTGTTAAATATTTTCGTGTATGTAGACAATCAACGGCGTGAACAGTGATTGTTTATTTGCACCAATAGGCGCGAGTAAGTAAAAGCTGATAAATGATAATTAATGAAGTTAATTTCGAAATACATATTAATATAACGACGACGATAATGGTGATGAATTGACAAAGTCTTACGTCGTGGGTAGCAGTTTGTTTCAGCAGCATCGAGTGTCGAATTAAAAGCCGTCCAGTCTTTTAAACGAATAAGAAAATTTTTTTTTTATTGATCTCAAGCCCGACAACTATGGCCATTAGCTATTTGTAGGTTTTTATAGTAAGTTTTTATTGTAGGTTTTTATTGTGGGTTGAGGAACAGTTGAGTTGGAACACGTTTTGTATGTGTGGCAAGGATTTGTAGCGAAAAACCCGGGTGGTCACCCATCCGGGAACTAGCAACACCGGCCGGTACGTACACTCAGAGCGTTTCCGCAGTTGAGCGTACGACCGCGCCACATTCTAATTCATAAGAAAATTTACTATGATAAGTATTCACGGATGTTCGTGTCTCACCAGAGCTGCGTAACAATAAAAGATTTGTCCGCGACTGTTTTCATTGTAGTTGCGCTTTTATCAAGCTAATCTCCCATCATTCGCCATCTCGTAGAATAAACATTTTCGACAAACTAAATAGACGTCCATTACACTCCTCTATCTCATGGTTATTGGACGCCGGCGCGCACAAAACTTTGAACGGAGATTTCTTGAAAAAAAAGTTTTATTGTTGAACTTTTGACGATTTGAGTGGAGGTGGTAATCTGAGTGCAACGGTGAATGAAATCGTGTGTCTGTTAACAGTTGCCAATCCTCGAGGCGGTTGGTATTTTTTTTAAGGGCCAGTGGGCAGTACATTTTCTGATAGAAATCGGTGTGCGCTCCTTATTCTTATTTATACATATTCATACATCTTATGTACGGCATGGGCTTGATTTTTTAATGATATTACTTATTTCGTAATATTTTTTCCTCGGTTACAAACATTAATGATATACAACGGAAATGGATTTAAAAGAATTACACAATAGCACGGCAGTCGGTCGCGTCCACACACAATGGCCGTACGCACGTAATATAATATAATATTATTATACCTCGTAGCGGATTCCCGCCTTCCTGTACGCGTAACGTCCTGTTGATTTCCGTTTTTGTTTTACCGTGTGCGACTTTTTATAATAATTTTTATACCTTCTCGAGATTGATTGAGTACGTTGATCGTGCAATGGTTGCTGTTCTCGATTTTCGTTTAGACACGTTGTCAATTTGTTACCTGTGTTAACCAAACTTATTAGTTATTACTAGGACAATTTTTAAAAATTTCAAAACCTAATGCACGTATCTTATGCAGTTATGCATGTAAGTTGTAATAAAAATACCATAACGAATATAAATTTGAATACATAATATACAATAGGTATGAAATTATAGATTTAATGAAAGATAGAAGAAATTTTTATTTGAAAAATTAAAAACAGTGTCCCCCCTCCTTGTCAAGTCCCGTACAAATCCAATTATCTGTTAATATGAATATGACTTGTAAAAGTATACTTACATATATTATACTTCACATAATGTGCTTAAAATTCTGAAAATCAAAATTTGAATATATGCGTGATATTGGCATGAGCGTTCTCGTTGAGTATACCGGATGTTTATTTATATATAATATATTATGTCCATTGTCCGTGAGTGTAGGCAATTCTTTGAATAAAGATAACAAATATTGCGCAACGCGTTCTAAGATTTAGATTTGCCTATTGTTTTTTTTTAACCGAAGCTAAACGCGCTGCCGCCATAAGTGTGTTGATTTTCTCATGGTGGTTTTTAGTCGTGCCATTAATAAGCATTTCCTCTAGGTGTGCACACGCGGCTACGAAAGTATTCAGTGATTCTTAAACATTTAATACAATGATAATATGCTAAGCTTAATTGTTTAAAATCTCTACGAGTGAAAATTAGATTTACGTTTTAATGGCTAAATTATATTTTTTTTACGAATAAACAACAGAAGAAATTAATCAACATCTTTTATTGTTATTTTTACAACTCAATATTAAAGTTCAAGGCTTTTAAAAACATTTAAAACGTTTAAAATTATGATCAATTATTATTTTATTTTAATTTATAAACAAAATTTGTTAAATTAATTCGTATTTATACATTGTAATCAATTTATAGACCAGTCTTATAAAAAATTGAACGTAGCAGAAAATTGACATTTAATACCAAGCAAAATATTATTCAATATTTTCATTAACACTTACAGTTTGTCTTGAAAATTTGTCATTTAGGTTTCTAATAATATTGTAAAGTCATTTAGCCATTTATGTTTAATATATATTATTTAACTAATAACATTGTTACCAATATACAACAGTTTTTCTCTATTGATAGTGGCAATAGAATATCCTAAGCGCGACACCTCGACCTATAGGACTTGTCAAGACCGTAGCCAGGGGGTAGGATTCAGAGCCCCTCCTCGAAATTTTTCCCGAGCTCACCAACGTTTTAAAATGTGCTATTCAAAAAACATATTTATACTCTAGACTCCCCCCCCCCCCCAAAAAAAAAAAAAATAAATAAATAAATAAATAAAAAAAATCTTTTGCTGGCTATGACCTTGGGGCTTGATGTCAAACAAAAACATTGATACCCCCACGGCCGTAATTTCAAACTTTTAAAATTAGTCGTGCCTGCATAGTAAAATATTCTAGATTACGCATAACTCTCAACCTACTACCACCACTCATTGAAATTGGGGTTTAACAACAGCTCATTTTGTTCCCTGTCCAACTGTGATGGGACATCATGCGATTTCTAACACTTATTATTTACTTGAACTTCTTTTTCACTCCATAGAACTCAATTAAATTACCTTTTTTCCTTATTTGGCCTCAAACCTTTCTCTTATTAATTTTGTTTTCTCTAATAACGTAATATTAATAAAACATCTTCTATTTTATCTTTTCGACAGGCCGAAAAATTTAATAGTATGAGTCTTACCCGTTTTCCCTCCTTGTTTTATTTGTCTATTTATTTATTTTTATTTTGTCACTAATTTTCTTGTTTCTTATGTGTAATTATTAAGATATAATGATTTAAAATTAAAATCTCATAAATAATTTTAAAAAAAAACTTGTAATTACCGGTATATCGAAAATACCGTCAGGAGTAAAATTCGCCTATCACATCAGCTTTTACTTGGTAAGCTTTAAAAGTAATAGATACATAAATACATAATGAATTGCATAATCGTATATCGATGGTCGCTGCCGCGTTCTTACGACCCGCGCTTGTAATTATTGGCTTGTGGTGTGGATATATTTTGTTATCGTCGTCGAAAACAAACAGGTGCCACATCCGTCCATAATTGATGTGGGTTTCCAATAATAGCGATGGAAACAATCAATTTGAATATTAATAACTAATGAGTAATAATTAATAATTAATAATTAATAATAAAAACACACACCATTACGTCAATTGTTGATGTATTGGTGTATGTTTGTACTTGGCCAGGTCGACCGAAATAGCGACATCCGCGAACTCAACTATAAAGTATATTATTATGCGCACATACCACATGGATTGATATTATGACATAATAATAATTAGTGTAATTACCACCATTTCCGTGGCGCGGGGGCACTACTATACTTGCGTGGGTGAAAGGGCTTAAGTACGAAAATAACCACGTGTAATAAAGCCAACGAAATCCATGGTAACAGGTATACTACGTATGCCTTTAAATATACCTCTTATTATCGTCGTTTGCGTGCACGCATGCATTTATTTCAAAAGTCACGTGGTTAATGTTGATCGTGCTGAACCGCCGTCACGTTCGTAGGTAGGCGGTTATTTGCATTTCCTAAATTACAAGGCGAACGGTGGCAGAGTATGACTTCTATTATTATTATCATAGTTGAGAGTTATGATGTATAACACAACACAATTCTAAAATAAAAATACAACATATATTACACGTGTACAATATTATTTTTTTCGCTGGATAGGAAAGCAAAAAATTTCATGAGAGAAGGGGGGGAGCAGACTTGCACAGAAAAAATAAAATGATTTAACATAATTATAAGAGAATTTGGGTGAATATTCGAAATCTCATAACGACTTTTGCTGTGATTTCTTCTGCCTATTGGAACACGCATGGCGACGTCGTCTGGTGCCCTCGACTAAAAGTAAACATTAGCTGTGAAGGACTTAGACTAATGTTCACAGGTTTACGAAACTTGCCAAAATGTTACCATATCGATATAATAACTTAATAAAAAAAAAATTTTAAGGAGTAAAATTATATTTTATAAGCATTAAGCGTTTGGTAGGGGCTCAATTGGTAATTTATTTAAATTTCAGTTTTTAAGATTTGTCATTCCTAAATCCTAAATACTTTCGAGAGGCTATCTTTAAGAATAATGCACATCATATAGTCTGTTCTTCGCACGACTTATCAGTCGTCGATGAAAACGTTTACAAGTAATAAATAATCGAAGTAAATTGTATTAATGATTAGGATGTATGTGTATAGGTAACTTGTTTAAGATTAAAGTTTATTGAGGTCTATTGATTAAGGTTTTTTCATCAATTTTTACGCCAATATAAAAATCTAGTTTTACAACTCAAAATAAACAATTGTTAGAATCATGATTTCCGCACTATTATTACGCATTCAGATTTTAACTGAAATATCAATAAATATTTGGATTTAGTCTTGTAAGATGTTGTGTGTCTGAAACAGAGATATTACATTTTTTTAGAAAAGTAAGATATTAAGCTTTCTAATTTTCTTCAATATGGTTCTCCCTTGTAAGTTGTAGCCCCTCCTCCTCTCACCACTTGATCACGATTTCAGTCAAATTCTGAAATACATAATAATAATAAACTGATAATTTTTTGTGCTATAATCCACATAATATATTGTAATAATAACTTGTGTTGGGTTGTTCGTTTTAGATAAGAGTCGGGCGCAGAAAAAAGGCGTCCTGGTGCACTGTCTGGCAGGCATATCGCGTTCGGTAACAGTGATGCTGGCCTACTTGATGGCCCACCGGCAATTAACGCTCAACGAGGCGTACAACATGGTGCTCAAGCGCAAGGCTAACATCGACCCGAACTTCCACTTCATGCAGCAGCTGCACTCATTCGAGAAGCAGCTGCTGGACGCCCGGACACAGCCCAAGCAGCAATCGGCCAACTCGACGGGCTCGTCGACGTCCAGTTATCTGAGCCCCCTGTCGACAGCCGTCCAGAGTCCGGACAGCGGCATTGAGTTTGATCGCTGGACACCCGGCACTGGATGAGAAACGTTTGAGGGCGACGACCAACATCGACGATCGCCCCAGACCAAATATCGTTTCTGACCGAACGCTGCCGCTTCATGTATTATTTTACCATTACTACTACTAATATTACTACTACTACTACTACTACTACTACTACTACTACTACTACTACTACTACTACTACTACTACTACTACTACTACTACTACTACTACTACTATTACTACTACTACTACTACTATTACCTACTACTACTACTAGTTTCCCTTGCTGCGTTGTATGATTGGCATTATCGTTTTCTGGCGTAACGATTTGATTGATCATGACTTCCAGATCTACCAGCTTCCTAGCCCACCGACCACATTTAAGGAACGTGTGTTCTGTGTCGTCAATAGCATCCCCACAGGATAAGCAATGCGAGTTTTCTGCACGAGCAAACCTATGTAGGTAGGCTTGGAGTCATGTCCCGTCAACATTTGTGCCAAATAGTAGCTTGTCACACCATGTGGTCGATTTACCCAATCATGAACTCTAAGTGTAGGTCGCTTTATCCACGCCCCTTTAAACATTTCATCTAACCATTCCTGCGGCCACCGCTTCTAAATATTTTCATCGACCATTTGCCTTGCCTTCTCGGTCTCATTTTTAAACGGTCATCTTAATTCACTTAGTCCTCTCGCCATAAGGTATATCGGGACGATTTTGGCAATGTTGGGCGCACTAGATCATCGTAAAATATATTCCATAGAATAAGACCAATAATTGAACCTTGTGATACGCCACATGTAACATCGATATTTCCCGAATCTGTCTCCTTGAGGTAGTCTCAAAGTACCTTTTCTACATTGATAGAATTTCTATCCAATTCCACAAAAAGGTGGCTAGTTTTTGTCTTACACATTGGCATAATACCTTTAGACATTTTTTTCAGGGTCGATTCCTTCCTGATCCTTTTAAGCACGTCGACATAAGATATGTCTCCTGCCTTGACTATCACCGCTGGTGTTTTTTCTCTTATTGTCCTTTTGAATTTTTCTTTAAAACTTTAGTCCAAGGTTCTTAAACAAAATTAGCCGTATCGTCGCCGTATGCCTAGAATCATTGATGGGAGGGGGGACCCCTCTGTTCTGTTAGAATAGAAATATTCTAATCGGTGATTTGTCCATTATCGACTGTGTCCACGCGATAGTCCCTACAACGGTATTACGTACCTATTTGGTGATAGCCCACATCCGCGACGTAATAGTCAATTATAGTTAATTTGTTTAGATAAAAGCTAATGGCTTGCACGCGACAATAGAAACTAATTTAGAACTAGTTTTTTTGTGGTGGCTGTTAAGTCGTATGACTTAAGTTTTTTCCTTTTTTCTACTTCTACCCTACGGGAATTTTTGGTGTTTTCTGATCCACCATTATTATTTGTCTGAAGCCTTGTAGAGGGCCAGTGCTCCAGTCTCGTGACGACGTTTTCCGCCAGTGATTTGATTTTATCATCCTGATCAGTCAGTCTTGTGTTGATCTTCTTGATCTCTTTTAATACTTCGTCTTTTTTGGATGTGTGGGTTTCTATGTCCCCATCCTTAACTTTAATGATATGACTCCCTTCTGTCAGCATTTTGGTCCACTGTACATTAGCTTCGATTCTATCAGAGCGTGCCTTGCTAGCCAGCCGATATGACTCAATCACCTCAGCTAATGACGTTTGAACCGCCCTTGGTACGGTTCTAGCTATCCGAGTGTCATCAAAAATTTTCTGCAGTCTTCGCCCAATTCGTTCGAAATGATCTTTCTACAATCTTTTTGAATCTTCCTACTTTTTGTTCCATTCTTCTACTGACTTTGGGTTTTACGTCATGCCCACACCCAGTATGGCTGTTTTCATTCTATTTCTATTAGATGCTACTAGTTTGTCTGCAAGATCTTTAGCTTTTTATTCGTAACTAAGTGGTCATCCTGAAGGCCGCTAGAACCGGACAGTGAGTCCATGACGTAAGAAGAGAATGACTCCTTGCCCTTCTGCTTATCACTGCCCTTGGTCCCCAGGCGGGAGTTTTATCGCTACTCAAATTGTCCGCTGTAAGATTTTGCGGATTTAGTGAACGGGCGGAACGAGTATATGGTCCCCTGGTATTTCTTACAAAAGTTGTTTATTCTTAAAAAATTAAGATCTCCAAGCCTTGAAGTCCGAGCCTAGTCTGATTTTCGATAAATTATTCGCTATCCAGTGGCTTTATAAAATTGTTTTCCAAAATTGGATCGGTTTATGAGCCCCTCGTACAGTGAGTGTTATTTGAATGTTATTTGACCACCAAAAACCGCTGTTACGCGCTCGAAAATGAACTGATTTGTTCTGGTCGTAGACCATAAGTCTGCGAGATGCCCCGCACGATTTTTTGATCGAGGATCTGTATGTAATCGTTCTGTATGCTCAGTTTGTTATCGCCCTATGTTTATGTGGTAAGATTGGTTTTTAAGGACATCGTGATATGGCATGTGGCCTCGGAAATAGAATAATTGTATTTCTTACCTTTAATCGGGCAACTGTGTTGGCCTTATAGCAGTCGCCTGGTTTGCCCCTCTCTGGGGTAGTTTTATATAATTCGACTAAAAACTTACATAGGGTTGTTTGCGCACTTATTAATGATCATGTTAATCAAAAAAACTCAAAATACTATTAGTAGTTAAGTCATGGTCCAAACTGTGCTCATCTGCAAGAGAGCGCTTTCGGACTTACTACTACTACTAATACTACTACTACTACTACTACTACTACTACTACTACTACTACTGACTACTACTTTATTACTGACAACTACTATTATTACTGACTACTACTACTACTGACTACTACTACTACTGACTACTACTACTACTGACTACTACTACTGACTACTACTACTAAATAGTCGTCACAGTCTTCGTTTCCTAAATTTTTTTTAAAATTAAAACCTAAAAAACACTATATTTTATTCAGTGTAAACGTATTTTAGTTTAACTTGCGTAACTTATTTTGATTAGTTTGTTCGCCCACTTCCCCATTTTTGTCAATAGTGCTCGTCATACTTATTATTATTATTATTATTTTATTATTATTTTTTTTTTAAATTTTAAATCGCACAGTTCTTTAAATTATTATTTTTCTGTACTGTTAAGAACTAATATTATAAAATTTAATTAAGTTATACCATCGATTATTTTTCTTGAGATTTTTGCACACTATGTTCCAAGCCAGTGTAACTATGCATTAAAAAAAAAGAATTTTTATCATTGCGTTTCATTGACAAGGTGCTGAAACATTATTTTTTATATATTATTCATTCAAGTATTACATTTACCACCTGTGATGTGGAACATGTTGTCTATTTAAAAATAATTGTCATTGTTATATATTTTATACTTAATTTATTTATGTTGTACTGTAAATGTTTATATTTCTAGACTGATTTATGGTCCGATGCCATTTAATTTATTTGTTTCAGCCAATTTTAAATTAGCTGTATTATTGATGACGATCATGTTAATATTAAATGATTGATTGTGTGAAAATCAATTTTTTCTCATTATCTTCATTAGACTTAGATCTTAAAAATTAAAACATGTGTTTGTATGTCATTAAGTGTTGTAACTATTAATTTATTTTAAAATTCAAATTACAGTGTTTATACATTACTTTATCATATTATATTATTATAATGCATTAAAAGGATTTTAAAGTCTATTCCATATTATAAATAATAAATTTTAATATTAACATGGGTTACCACTTAATGAAATGATGGCCAATTGTATAAAATTTTAAGTTGTAAGCAAATGATTGTATTTTATATTAGGCCCTATATTTTGTAATTATAGTGCCATAACCAACCTCAGACAATTGAGGTAAACAATATAAATGTGTGTTAATGTAAATGATTATAAGATATAATAATAATAAAAATATTTAAAAGTATTATCGTTGATTAAATTATAAATAATATATAATATACTGTCTGTATACAAATAAACTTTAAATGAAAATATTACCATCTGTTTACCGAATAAATGATTTGATTGACCAACAAAACAGATATTCAAGTATAATAATTTACTCTAAGGTCTAGTTAAGAAGTTAATTTTTTGTTTAGGTAAGTCGCATAATTTTTGAGTTAAAAAAGTATCTTTATGACAATTAAAGTAATTTTTTTATTTTTATTTTCAAAAATATTATAGAAGTTTAATATTAGGGCTATAGGGCTATACTCTCTCCTTCCATGGACTGTGTTGAAGTATAATAATTAAATATAATACTATTTAGTATTTTATGACTTAAGTATTGTCAACAATCATATTTAATGTTAATCAGTCATAACTCAACAGTCAATATAAGACGTTACATTCATAGCACAATTACAAAGATTTCTTATAATCGTGATTTGCATATTTCTATTTCAAAATAAATGAAATATTCTTTCTGTTTTTCTGTACAGTTATATAATGTATACTTGTATACTTCTTACTTCTTAGTAACTTTTAGTGTAGAAGACTGTGGTTACAAGTTACGGGTGTCTGGTTACATTATTATAATTCAAGCTCAACATTTTTAAAATTTATTTTTCTAAGTTTTTATTGTGTAATTTTTGTCAAATATTATTAAAACCGTGATTTAGTAATTATTACTACCTATATTCTTTTTGGTGGTCATTAAGATTAAAGATAACTTATTATCTTACTAAATTCTAAACCATGTCTTCTAAAGCCGGAGATTTTTAATGAATATTAATTTAAAGTAAATACTAAATACCAAATAATGTAAATGTGCACATGGCATATATAGTACCATAGTGGTAATCTGTGAATTTTAAATTAATTTTTTATTTAACACATTATCAGTTATCTCTTCTACTCCTGAAAGAACGTTTTTTGCACTGAGCAGGAGGATAACCTATTTAAGGAGCACTATTTCACAAAATAAACTCAATTGGATGGGTTTTGTCAACATTAATGAAAAGAAAAAATAACACGATTTGCTAAAAAATTTTCTGATAGAATGCACAGTTATCAGATTGGAACAACAAGTGGACTAAGATTGAATGTATCATGACTACCTATTATTTATTATTGATTAATAAATAATATTAAAAAACATTTTAAATGCTTATTGATGAAAATACTTTCTAAATTATATAAAGGGCGAACTCGATCAAAAGTATTTAACAAATATTCTATTTAGCAATGAAAAATAATGTTTTGCTGAATAGACTACCTATAAAGGTGTTTATATATTATAGAAAAACTTTGCTGCTTTAAAGTTTTTGCTTTCCAGAATTTTGATTTATTTAAAATATTCTAAATTATAAGAATATATAAATGAACTAATATATCACAATATTTGTTGTAATTTGATAAAATAAAAATAATCAGCAATAAGGCAATTCTCAGTGATCAATTCTTATACATTATTTATGCTATTATCTTTATTCAAAAGTTAAAAATAAATATTTCTCTTAGTCCTTAGATTCTCATTTTCAGTGTTGAACCCAGATAACAAGAAAATATATATTATCTAAATGAGATAATTTATAAAGTTAGTTTTGTAAAAAAATACAATTGAATACAAGAATTTGAATTTTTGTATAGAATTCTTAAAATAATTTTGTAATTATTTTAACTGCGGTATTAATCATATAAACTTGAAAAATTCCATTATTACTTAAATAATGAAATTTTCACTGTTTTATGGTACATTGTTTTGACTTATAATAAAAATATTATCTAGTAAACAATATTAAAATAATTTTATATTTACTATAATATAATGTGATTTTTTTGGCAAAAATTAGTTCAACATACTATATTAATAATAACAATTAAATTACTAATAGCAATATGAATTTAGGCTAATTGCTTGGAAAACCATTTTCCTAAATATTATGCCTTTTATTATTCTTTTAATGTTTTGGTATGATTGAAGTCAAATTTAACACATCCATCACAGTGACCTAATTAATGAAGAGATACATTAGTAGAAATCTACTAAATATCTTATATCTAATCTACTATATCTTGGATTTCCCCAGTTATTTTTCCTATTAAATGGCATACCTTTTGCTTGCTTTTAGTTAAATCGATGAGTCAGTTTATTATACTATCATCTATGTGATGGGCGATGACCCCAGAAGTGCTAGACAGAGGTCATTACTGAATTGTCTATACATACTAAAAAATATAATCAATGAAATAAAAAAATAATAAAAAACACAAATACATTACAAAATATTTTATTATTTCTGACATTTACAAATTATTGTGAAGCAAGTATTTAGTTTTAGGAAAGCAAAATAAAACAAAATATACAACTTACATCAAGCATATTATACAATATCAAAACATAAATACAATTTATAAACAATATACATCTTATAGTTACAACATATTTACAGTAGTGTACAAGTGACTTTCACAAAATAATTGGTAGGATTATTTGTAGCAATTCGTTTGGCTTAGAAGCAGCAATTTTGTGCCTTTGCCTGTGGTCAAGGGGGACTAAGATGGGCCCTACCGCGTCCTCTTCCTCGTCCCCGACCTCGTCACCTTCTCCCATCACCCATTCCTATATTGCTGGTTGTCTTTTCCAAATATGCCAATGGTCCTTGTAGCAATGCACCAGGTATTGGTCCACCAGCTACTGGACCAGGTCTTTGCTGCTGCTGCTGTTGTTGTTGTTGTTGTTGTTGTTGTTGTTGCTGCTGCTGTAAGAACATGGCCTGTTGCGGTGAAACCATACCTCCAGGTACTTGAGGCGATAGTTGTTGTTGTGGTGGTCCAATTGGCAGGGGAGATGGCATCGGTGCTGGCATGGGACTCTGGCCCATAGTGTTCTGGGCGGGCGATTTGGCCACCTGTTGTAAATCGGCCAACAGATTTTGCCAAATAGATATTTTATCATAATGCCGCCGGATAAGGTCATCCTTACGCGCCAACTCTAAACGCAACTCGGATATATCTTCTTTGACGATCAATTCAGGCTTCAGGGCTGACAGGAGAAACCGTTTTTGCAGGAAAAACGCCTCCAGTTGTCTAGCGATATCAATGAATCTCATGGTACACTGATCTATGTCCACACGTACTTCTTCTTTGTCCACCGGCGAGAACGTTTCTTCTTCTTTTGATATTATTTCGACAAGTGACATGAACGCTTCGTCGAATTCGTCCACCAAATTGCCATTGCCGCTCGTCGGAGTGGCCATGGTGTTAATTGATGGGTGTCCGCCGTCCAAAACGCTAATGATTGTTGGATGCTCCGATAAGAGTCGCGGTACTTGTTTTAATTCGGATAAATTAGAGACGCGTACTCTAAGCGAAATAAAACCAACTCAAGTAATTCGTTACTTTTAAACTACCAAATTCAAATTTACTAGTAAAATGTTGGCTGTTACCATTAATTTTGTTATATTTCATTTTTAATATTATGTCATGATAACGTTTGAATATTATTTAGTAATGTACGATTTGTTACTTCGTTTATTTTTAGGTTAACTTTATCAGTGCTAACAACTATAGATATGACAAAATTAATAACTGATTATGAGGCTACAACCATGCCCACTAGAGAAGATAAGGTGATAACATTCGGCCTGGCTCTTACTCTCTTTTAGAGTAATAAAATATAGGGCTAATTTTTCGACAGAAATGTTGTAGTTTAAATAATATCCACCAGGTGCGCCACATGCTTTGAAGGACTGTTATTTCAAATAAATAAATAATTATTATATTTATAATGAAAATACCTATGTGTACCTATGTATTATATTTACATTTATTCAATACCTATTACTTGATGTTGGTACTTACTCTTATGAATATTCAAATATATTTATATATCTAATATACCTAAATCACTAACAATAGTACCTTTATTGCAATAATTTTTCTTTCGGTCAAATTAACTCGAAAATTGAATAAAAAAATGTTGAGCGTAAGTATCTAAAGTTTTTTATAAGCATCTAAAGTTGAAATTTCGAAAAAATACATAAAAATCACGAAATTTTGTAGTTTTTTTTTTTTTTGATTAGAAAATTTATAAAAATGTTTCTATTCGAGTCAAAGATTTGAAAATTCAACGCTAGAATCTTTATAAGTTATTTTATCTTTTTAAAAAAAATTATTTCCGGAAAGTTACACTAATTTGTTATGAGCATTTGAAATTAGACATTGGATATTTACCGGTTTTCTTCGGGAACAATTTCCTTATTTTGATGTAATTCAAAAAGGAATAATTAAAAACGTTTGAAATTTTCACAAAATTTTTAGATTATAGTTTTCTATACAAAAAAAAAAAAAAGATTAAAAATATTTTGACAATTTTTGAGCTGTAGGCATAAGACATTTTTGGTTTTTCAATTTTTTTTCTTTAAATAACGATAAAAAAAATGTCATTGGGTCAAATTTTTTTGAAAATTTAAAACAAGATTCCTCTAAGTTGTTAAATAACAGATATCAAAACAATAAAAAAACATAGGTACAATTATAATTAACACAGTAAGTTGAATTAATTTTTGCAAAAAACATTGCATTCAAAAATGTAATTGAGGGTATAAAATATAATAATATACTTTAAAAGTTTCAAGCAACTACAAAAAATATTTTTAAATTACAATGAAATAAATAACATCGTTGTTTTTCATTTAAATATTTAATTTTGTCTTAATTTGAATTTAAAATGTCTATAAAAAATTATTTTTTTTAATTTATTAGTTACACTCTAAATTTCTTACCAAAAATCTTGTTTTAAATTTTCAATCCTTTGCTATAAAAACTGAATATTTTATAAATTTTTAACTACAAAACAATTAGTAAATATTCAATGATGAATTTCGTCAAAATTTAAAGTTTAAATACTTATAAAAAAAAAAACTGCTATTTTAACAACTTATAGAGAATCTTATATTAAATTTTCAATACATTTTACTCAACAAATTTTTTTTTTTAACCATATTTAAAGAAAAAAAATTTGAAAAAGCGAAAATTTTATAGGCTTACAATTAGCTTTAAAATTTTCAAGATATTTTAAACTTTTTTTGATGTAGAGAAAATGATAATCTAAATATTTTGTGAAAATTTCAAACGTCTTCAATTACTCCTTTTTTGAATTACATTAAAATAATAAAATCGTTCCTGAAGAAAACTGGTGAATATCCAATGTCTAAATTTTTAAATACTCATAAAAAATTAGTTTGACTTTTCGATTCTTTTTTAAAAAAGTAGAAAAACTTATAAAGAATCTTGTGATGAATTTTTAAATCTTTAATTTAAATAGAAAAATTTTTATGAATTTTCTAATTAAAAAAAAAATGCAAATTTTCGTGATTTTTACGTATTTTGTCGAAATTTTAACTTTAAATGCTTATAAATAATTATTGGAGACTTACGCTCAATTTATTTTTTAATTTTCACTTACAAGTTATGAATTTTCATAATTATATACTGAATTTTCAAGTTTTTGGACCAATTGAAAAATTTTTTATTGTTAATAATAAAAAAAACTCGAAAATGATTATGCCTATAAATAGCTCAAAAAAAAAAAAATCAAAATATATTAAAAATTTTATTGTGTATGGAAATTGCTAATATAAACATTTTGTAAAAGTTTTATAAATTTACTGTGATTCTACTTTTGGTGTTGCACTAAAAAACAAAATCGACTTGTCAAAAATTGGCTTTACGTAAAAATTCTCGTTTTTCCCTTAATTTTTTGTTGTTTTTTCGACGCGTTTGAAAACTATGGGAATTTTTTTTACTTTTGACCTCCGCCCCCCAAAGTACTAACTAGATTCACTTTCCTACCGGAAAAGATATTAATGAAAAAAATTGGATCATTTTTCTACCCTAAAACATGATGACAGCACAAAAAAAATCATGCAACATTGTAAAATCTATACATTCATCGTTCCGCTCAAAATTTAAAATTAAGTGAAAATACTCAATAATTTTTTATAAGAGTCTGAAGGTTAAATGTTATAAAAATTCATCAAAATCGTGAAATATTTCAAAAATACATATAGCTAGACAATCATAAAAACGTTTTTTATTGTATCTAAGATTTCAAAATTTAAAACAAGATTCCTCATATGTTTTTGTACTTTAATCAACAAAAAAGTTTATCAGAAAGTAGAAAAGTAACTTTTTTGTGCTTTTGAAGTTCAAATTTTTACATTTGATATTCACTCGTAAATTATAAAGAATGTAATGAGAGTTATAATTATAATAATAACTTCTCATTGAACGATTTTCTTATTTTCTTATAATTCATAAATGAATAACTCTAGAAGTTTGAAAATTTGACCAACTATTTATATTACATAGTTAAATATTTGTAGTTGATTTTACATTTTATTGAATTTGTCAAACAGTTAAATAGTGAATTATGTACTTTGAAGTGTTAAAATAACAACAGTGTGTGTAGAATGAAACACATATGGTTTAACACTAGACGCTTCTCAATACAGCATTAAGTATAGGAGTTTAGGAGTTATATTAATTCTAAGTAGATGTTGAGTAGTTAAATAATACATTATCTACTAGTTTATAATTAAAATAATATCAATATATTGTTTAATTAAACACATTAAGTTCTATATTATTTTCAGTATAGGTAAGTGTTATTTTGAATAAAAATATGGAGTTAGTTAATTAAATGTTTATTGTTAAATTAATACCAATGTATTACAAAAAAAGAAAACTTCTATATTATTTACACGTATTTTAAACTATTTTAAAAATTATATAAACATAGGTGCAAATAGGGAGGGGCTTTAAGGTCCAAGTCCCCAAATATTTAAATAGCCACTCCAAACATTTCCTAAGTTCTTTATATGTTTATTAATTCCACAATTACTTCATTGATTAACTAGGGCTTCAGCCCCTCTCCCAAATTTCAAACGCTATTAGCGTCTATGCATGTAGGCAATAAGTAAATTTGTTTATAGAAGTTCATAAAAGTATTACGAATTGCCACGCAGGCTAGGTTTGTTTGGGCCAATGTGCTATTGAGATAATCTCAGTGGGTCTCTTAAAAAATGGGCCAGTCATGTGTGTTTGGCCCTAATTTTATTTTTTTATCATAAGGATAAATTTGTACAAACTATATTAGTAAAAAATATAACTAAATCGAATTTCTAAACCGTGCAGTAACCTGTACGAGTAGTCCAATGTTAGGTAGTTAGTGTCAAATCTGTGGGTCGATGTCTTACCAATGAAATTTAAACTTTATGAAATTTTTCCTGAATTAAATCGGTTTTTTAATAGTTTCTACTAAAATCAATGATTATAACAATGATAATAAGTTTTTACTTTATATCATGCAACAATTAGTATAAAAAGTATAAAAAATGTATATAAAAAAATTTACACAAGTAAAATTTAGGAAAAATAAAATGGGAAGGAAACAGGCAAGGCTGTCTTTAACCTTAGGCCCTGGGCAGTGGTATAATGGGGCCTCTACGACTTGGACAGAGTACTATTATTTTATTAAAACAGGTAAATAGGGTGGTGGTAGATAAGAAAAAGTCTAGACTAATTCAACTATATATTATTTTTATTTTTTTCATTTCATATTAAATATAGTATAATATAAATTTAAAAATAATTATAAAATAATCCGGAAATTTGAACTCTTATACACAGCGGTTATTCAACGTCTAGATTAAATAAAGGTACGTATGCACCGACGATATAAATTATTAATTTATAATATATATTGTATGATTTATTTTTATATTAGTAGGTAACAGCGTTCGTAATCTAATTCATTCTTATCGACCGGACCAGTCGTACCCCGCATCTGATTGTTTATAAATATAGATATATGTATTTTGTGGGTGTGTACCATGCGGTCGGACGACCGATCCGCATTGATTGTATTATTATTATTAATATTAGTGATTATTCATTGATTTTTCTCGAAATAAGTTTATTTATCGGTAAGAAATATTGATTATCGGTTGGTGATCTGGCAAGAGCTAGAGGGTTCCATCAAACGCGGGGCCCTGAGCACATGCCCAATGGGAAAGAGATACTTGGAAACAGGCGGGCGCAAACAAGTCAATTTCAATAAGTAAAAAAAATACCTATTTAGTATATAGATACGATCTGGAATCGGGGACTAATTTGATTTTTAAACTATATACAATTTTTTAATGAACGATTACTCAGAGATCACTCCGGATGACAGGTTAAAGAAATTAAAAAAAAAACATTAAGGTAAATTATTTTAAGTTTAATAAATGGATACAAAATTATGATGAGAGGAACACGGTTGCCCGCAAATAAAAACACTTTTACTTAATAATAAATGAGTGGAGTGGAGTAGTACGCGATTACCCCGCTAAATGTTAATCTATCAAAAACTTTAAATACTTCCAACTCTTAAACTACTTGTCCAAAGTTCAATTTTCAAGTGTTGAAATACTAAGGTCGGTGTGACACTTGCGGAACATCTGCGGTGGAAATTCGATACGTGGATTCCACAGATATCAAAGCATGTTATTTTAAATACATGTATACCTACATATACAAAGGCGGAAATATGGCATGGACAAAAAAATTTCGTAGCATGTTTGGATATTGCGGAAATTTCGTCGCGAATATCTGCAAGTGTCACACTAGCCTAAGAAAAATATTCTGTTTTGAAAGTTTAAAATAAAACTGTATGTTACTGTTCAAAAAAAAAAAAAAAAATAAACAATTTAAATAATTATAAGGATAAATAAATTATTTCTTTAAAAAATATGGTTTTTTGACAACTAGAAAAACTATGTAAAATACAATTTGAAAAAGATCAATACTTTTCAATAAAATGAGTGTTTTTTGTTGAATGAATCACCTTGTAGTATATATTAGGTATATCTATATGTATAAGTCGCAAACTGCTGTTTAATCAGATTCCATTAATCAAATAATTACTTATAGGAACATTAAATAACTTTTTTTAAAGAATGATTATTTGAGGTAGGTACCATAAGTCTCCAGAGAATGGTTTAATCACATCCCATAAAATAACATTAACAACAATTGATTTCGCAATTATGTGACTAAAGTTCGCTTTATTAGGAAAATTATCGTAATTTTTGCAGTTTTATAATTTTCATATATTATTGTCTTATAAATAGAAACTAAACATAATAAATAATATATCATGTACTTTTAGTAAAAATTATTTGTTAAATTAGCATTTATATTGTTATTACACGCTTAATGAATTTGATTAATAAAATAAATAAGTAAAATTAGCTTATAGAAGTGCTTAATTATCTTAAAATTACTTTATGTAGTATTTAGAATAACATAAAAAATGTATTTATCTAAATCAAAAACTAATTTATAATCATTTTTTTTTGAAAATGTACGTTATCATTCAAAAATGTAAAAACATAAAAAATAATGAGGATAAATAATAGGTAATAAACAATTTAATATTTTTTTAAAAAATGTTGTTTTTAATGTTTTAATTTTTTTTCTTCAAAAACATTAAAGAGTTCTTAAATAATAATTATCTTTTGTGAAATTTGTCACCCCATACAAAATAATATTAATAACAATTAATTTCATAATTTTGTGGCCCAAGATACGCTTTATTCAAAAAAATTACTATAACTTTTACATTATTAATGATTTTTATATAGTTATCTTATAAATAGAAACTAGAAATGCTCAAACCAAAAAATAATAATAAATCGTGTCTTTTTATTAGATTACATTTCTCAAATGAGTATTTGTGACGACGGTATGATGACGTTCCCTAAAAATTGTTATTTATTATATTTATATGTTATACCGATAGTTGTATCTGCAACTGTCTATGCTTTGGTAATTGTCCGATCGTGTCTATATCAAACACGGCCTGTGTTCATGAGGTTCTTGACTCATGTTTGGTTGTTTATACATACATACATAAATGGTTTATCACGGGCCGATTTAATCTTCGTCGAAACATTCAAACTATTTTTTTGGTGATAATTTTCTGGCTGTTGGAGTTTTATGCCAGTTGGCTTTCTCTGTAAAATACTAATTTACCGATAAGAAAAAATAACAAATTTATTTTAGAATCGAATAGGTATACAACAAATGTATTGGCTGCAGTATAGTCTTAATCTTTCTTCTACCTATATAATTTTTTTTTAAATTTTTATTTACTTCTTAAAATGAATATACCTGCGGTCGCCCATGTCCCCCTCTCAATTTATTTTTCATTTACTTAAATTAAATTTATAACATTTTTTAATTCTTTAACCAGCTATGTCGGGGTGATCTCTATAAATAATTATTAGGTGCCTACCAATATTAGCAATAGACGAAGTAACGGAAAAAGCAATAGATGAAGTAACAGATCTTTTAAAAATTAGTATATTTGTATTTTATATTTTTCAGCCAGTCAACAGTGAATAATAAAAGTTTAGATGGACAGTCATAGTTCCTTCAATCCTACTAAATTGCGATTAATTCTGGGAGGTGATTTTTATTTTAAATACTGTTTATTAAAACTGGAATTCTTACTATGTGTTTAATTTTATCGAATCCATGCCTATGTACATTTTTATTTATATCGACTTACATATAAATTATAAAATTGTTTAAGCAGATAGCAGCAAATAATGAATATAACCAGGTTTCGAGTAAAGTGGCTCAGCCAGGCGGTGTTCATACTCATTAAATTGTGCCACTTTTTTCATTAAGTATTACCAATCACCTTATCTTCTTTATGTCGTGGTTTGTACACTTTGTCTGTGTTATCAATACAATTAAAAATCGGCCAATCTGATTAAACTTAAAAATTTAAAATTCAATTATTTAGTAATTTTTACTTAATTCAAATATTTATGTTTAAATACCTAATTAATACGAGTGTCTTAATCAAACATAAATTACTCTAGAGACTGAGCAAATCTCTTTTGAGTTTCAAAAAAAAAAAAATATCGATACTTTCAACCCAACTGGGTAAGTTAGTTGTTTGCTTATATTTTCTTCTCATACCTACCTACACAAACTAATTGACTTAAATCTATACACTGTTTAATACAATTGTATAACAAATAACAATGATTATCAATTTATAATTTGAGACTTGCTACAATTTAGATAGGCATTAACATAATATTTTAGGATATCTAACCATAATGGTTTTTTATAAAATATTGTGATTATTTTAATTTGTGTTTAAAACATTACTTGTTTTTTTTTTTATTTATTTATAGTACTTTTATTGTTTAATCTATGATTCATTTTATTTATAGAAATATTTGGTAATGTATTCTGTCATAAGACAACATTTTTAATAACCTTTATATAGTATACAATATTACATTTATGATTAATGAATTCAAAATCAATTAACCAACTAGACTACAAGTACTACTTTTATGTAAAAATATGTTCATAGTAATATCTTACTATTATATTATGTTTAATTAACTGAATTATTTACATTATGCGCCTAAAAAAACAGTATTTTATTTGATAATAATATAATAAGAATCCAATATCCGTTATACCTACAATTTCTATTGGCTAAATGTATTTTGCATATTTTATGTATTAATATTATATATGATTATACAGTTGTACCTAATCATATGTTTATGTTTTCTCAATGACAATAAAAGACAATTATTGGTCATTTTTTTTTAGTGTAGTGTACATAGTTATGTTATAAAATATAAATTATTTAAGCGTTTATGTGGCATAATTTAAACTTTTTATTTTCATGTTTTAATTTTAAGATTATCTAAATTTATAGTGATTGTTTTTATAACAGTGGATTTTATATTTTACTTTATGCTACTTAATGAATTCATTATGTTTCAATCCGAACACTCATCAAGATAATTTATGGGTAATCAGTCAAAATATCCAACTTTAAAAATTTAGAAATATGTTTTTATAAATAAATACAAACATTTAATAATTCAATTAGATATATTAGTAGATAAAACTATTTTCTAATAAAATTATAAAATTAATTCAATCTACCATTTTACAAATTAGCTGAGCTTGGTGAGCTATGATAATATTATATATTATATGAATATTATATTTATTGTTATTTTTTTTATAGCTTAATGATTATTGGTTATAGTTATATTATTATTAATTTAGGTTTATTAAGGTATATATTTTTGTTTGGATATTTTGAACTAGATTCTTATTTATGTAATAAAACATTTGATTAGTAAATAGTTAGCTTAAAGGTAATTTATTTTGTTTTAATTACATTATAGGAATGATTCAAATTCTATGGATGAATGCAACTCTTTTAAAAAAGAATATGACAAGTGTTTTAATACTTGGTTCAGGGATAAATTTCTTAAGGGAAGTAACGATGACTCTGTGTGTTCAGAGCTTTTGAAGAATTACACAGACTGTGTCAAGGTAAATTATAATTTATCATGTCTTAAGCATGCCATTATATGCCATCCAATATTCTTTAATAATATTATACAAAGTTCATTATCAATAGGATTTATTTTTTGTTTTTTTACTTAATATTTAAAATATATTAAATAATTTTGTTATTGAAACTCTGTTATTAGCCGATATTATTGTTCAACATATATATATATAAGACTTATAGAGTTAAGATTTATAGCTCAATGCTTAAAAAACTAAACAATATGTCCTTAAAACTATACTAATGTGCTGCAAAAATGTATTATTAAAAATTTTGCATTATGCATTTATTCTATAAAAACTTAAATATGCATTTGTAAAAAAAATTGTATTTATAATTTAATGTTCATTATTTTCTTAGTTTTCTGCACTGTATATTAAAGTTTATTACAATTATATTGCCATAATATATCATTGTTTTCTGAAACAAAACCAAATTAATTTGTATTGATGAGTCAAACTATTAATTGTTTTTGTAAACCACAGATCATAATACACAATCACTATTGGTGATAAATAATAGCATTAAAAAAAATTAATTATTTTTATTTACTAAAACATAAATCATACAAAAATTTATTTTTTGATAAATTGATAAATGTATTGGGAATTTAAAAATTAACTTAATGACATACCCTAAAAATGTTTAAATATGCAAAATAAAATAGTCTATTTTTAATTTCCAGTAAGTGAACAGATTTCTATCAAAATTAACTATCTTTTAGACTCATCAAAATAATATGCAAAACCCTACATCATCCTAACTCATGTAATAAATCTATTATTTCTCAATTTTTCATTGATTTCAAGAGTAAAGTATTCTTTGTTTATATTTTTAGATTTTGAGCAATGAATGCATTGATTTTACAATTTTTTTTTCGTGTCTCAAGATACTTTTTACAGTAGAAAAAATACTTTAATTTTAAACTTAAATATCTTTTCTGGTAGAAAAGTGAATCTAGTTGGTCTTAAAAGGTTTTATTAAATAGTTTGCCTGTAATTTTCTTAGTAATTAGGAAAAATAGAACATTTTAACCAAAACCAATCTTTGACATAACTAATCTTATTTTGTCATAATGTATAAATGAAAAACCATAGAAACTTTAAATTTAAACAAAATGTTTATTTTAGAATTTTCTATATATGGTTTAACCTTTTTGAACTATTAATAGATATTTGAAATAATTGATTTTTTTTTTTCCATAAATGTGTGAAAAAAAAGTTTGAAAAATTAATACAAGGTTCCTCATAAATTGTTATTATAGCTAATTAAAAATATTAAAAATAGACATGCTCAATTTTTTTTATAAGCATTTGAAATTTAAATTTTGTCGAAATTAGATATTTGAATGAATAATAACGATTTAAGTTATTTTGTTGTAATTCAAAAATGTTATTAGTGGGGCTTTGAAACTTTTTTGTATACACATTGACATTTTCAAAATATTTTGATTAATTTAAATCTATTGCTTAAAAATTTGATACCATGAATCTATTCATACCGTTCTACTTTTTTTATATAAAATATTGATTTATTATTTCAGAAAGTGATGAAAGATAAAGACATTGATGTTGGGGAATTCAGACCATTTAATCCAAAAAATAAGTTCCAATTATGAACCATTTAAAAATAAATGAAATGTTGTATTATGCATTTATTCTATAAAAATATTTAAAATATGCGTTTATAAAAATATATGCCAAAACTAAATCAGTTTGTAAGTGAAAAAGATTTTAAACACACTTATCTATTTTTTAAACTTGCAAAACAAAAATGTAAAATACTACTACATCATAACCTTAGCATTGTTCTGTTTAACACTAGTTATATTCTTTCTCAATTGTTTATTGATTTCTAAACTAAAGTATGTATTTGTATACAATTTTTTTTTTACATAAAATATTTATTTATTATTTCAGAAAGCAATGAAAGAGAAAAACATTGTTATTGGAGAGTTCAGACAATATCATCCAAAAATTGATTCCAATTATGAACCATCTAAAAACAAATAAAATATGGTATTTTGAGTCAGTATTTGTGGTGAAGAACAGTTTAAAGAAATATTTATTTTTAATTTAACTATTGTACCAATGATTTATAATTAACTATAATATATTATATTTAGACATGACTATGTTTTGTTTATCCTTTAACATGTATTATATATATTGGACAATCTTGCTGTAATATAATTGAGTAATTGTCTGGTAAAACGTTTTGTGTAAACTGTAGGTTGTATTTCTCTGAAAAAATAAAATATTAAAAATGTTATTACTGCATTATTATTATTTAACTTTTTTCGAAAACAAGTAAATATTAGCGTATTTCTTACTTAGGGTTGCAAGGAATTTTGTATAAGTCTCAGAATTCCTTAATGTACAAAACAGTATTATTTCGGTTGTATTTTTGATTGTAAAATATTTTAACGAACTACACAATGGTTCAAACATGGTGTGATCAAAGACCACATCTAAAAAATAATTAACTATAAATCAACACATGTATGCATGATTTTGTATAATCAAATTACCAGCTGCTAGAACCAAATCTGGTTTTTTCTTTTCAAACATTTTCAAATCTTCTATATTGTTCCAGGACAATTGAACAATGTCATATTTACAATTGAACTTATGATGTATTTCATTAATTTGTATATTGTGTTTTAAGGTGTTTAAAACAGTTGAGTGACAGTCTGTAAACCAATATTCATTTGGTTTACAATTTATACATGCACTTATTCCACTCAACCCAGTTCCACAACCCAACTCTATGATGAATTTATCTTTGAGTTTATCTTGATTTCTCAAACACCAACAGCTTAGTGCTATACCTGCCTAATAGAAATGTAATGGCTGATTAAGTTATATGATAATACATTTGCTGTTTATTAACAGAATGTTTAAAATATCAATAAAATATGACCTGCCAAGTGCAGAGTCCTGTAGTTCCTTGTGAAACAATACTGGTACTTTCTTGGATGGTTATGACAGATTCGATTAACTTATTACCAACATTATTATCAAGTATATAGTGTTTAAAATAAGGTCCTTCATTAGGTTCTTTTTGGATAAGTTCAATATACTTTAAATATAATTCATCGCACAATTCATTTCCACTATTTTCCATCTGAAAAGTGATTTATTTTATTAATTAAAGTATTATAAATGTATTAAAAATATCACAATAATTCATCATTTATACAAACAAACATTTTTTTAAATCAGTATTCACAAATACATTACAGATTAAAAAAAGTGGCATCACGAAAAAGTGTGTAAAAGAATAACGCGTGTATAGTTTTTTTTAAATTAATTTAAATACTATCTTTAATATGCTGCAGTTGCCTGTTTTCATAACTTTTAGGGTAGAATTTTAATAATTTAATTAATTTTTATATTTCATACTTGATTAATAATTGCTTTCAAAAATCTAGTGATATACAGTGTTTTCAGTGGGTATTTCTGCAACATTGGATGCGACAGGATCATTAATATAAAATCAACTTCTCTTGATATATTCTGTAATAAAAAAGGATTAAGTCAGGTAATAAGTTTATCGAATAAAACATTTTTTATTTTTACTTTGAAGTTGATTGCTGCAAGTTGAGTGGTACACATAAATTGTCTAACTGTTTTATTATTCAAACAGTCAACCATCATAATAACCATAGTGAATGATCTGTGTTTTAGTGTTCAAATTGATTATTTGG
Source organism: Pentalonia nigronervosa (assembly GCA_014851325.1). NCBI lineage: Eukaryota > Metazoa > Arthropoda > Insecta > Hemiptera > Aphididae > Pentalonia > Pentalonia nigronervosa. Next base: position 69,165 of record JACXSJ010000800.1, on the reverse strand, counting down.
GTTGAAAGGAAAGTTAACTAATTAAACGATAAGATTTTTGTTGAAATCTCCAAAACGTTTATTAAGCTAATTTTGGATCATTGAGTTTTTGTTACTAACTTTTTGTTTGCAAAATACAATTTAAAAACTCTTATCGTATTTAGTGGCCACAAGTTTGTTTATCAATAGATACTACTATCATGGTTGTGCCATAGTTTATTTTAAAAATAATAATTTTTCGCATAATCTGTGGTTTTGCTTCATTTTGCGTCATTTTGTTCTATGACACTACCTCTATCGCATGATAAAATAATAAATGCAGTTTATTCTGTTGTCTGTGGTTCTATGGTGACATTGTATGGATTATGAGGTCAGTTCTTGCCCTGACATATCAACTCCAGCGTTAATCCAGTGGTATTTGGAAAAGACGTCGCTACAGGAGGTTTTAAAAGATCGATTGTTAAGGAAGAATTGAATGATAAGATAAAAGGGGGTTGGTAAAAATCTGAGTTTGTAGAGTGATGTCCTAAACTTAGAAATAAATGAAAAAAAATTTTTTTTAACACATAAATTATTTATTGCGCATTTTTAGATTCTTAGCAGAGCAAGAAATGTGTTGATTTTACTATGTTGTTTTTTTTTGTGTCTGTCTTCACGTTTTAGGACAGTACAAATGCTCCGATTTTCTTCATCAGCATCTTTTCTGATAGAAAAGTAAATCTAGTTGGTACTTTTTTTTTTTTTGAGGGGGGGGAGGATTAAAAGTAAAAGTTCCCAATAGTTTTTAAACTCGTCTAAAAAAACAAAAAAAAAAAAAAAAAATAAGGAAAAACTGGAATTATTTCGCAAAGCAAATTTTTAACAAAATCAATTTTTATTTTTGGTGTAACAAATGAAATAATAACCGTAGATACATGCAAATTTCACCAAATTTTTATATTAGCATTTTCTATAAATTAAAAAATGTTCAATATCTTTTGACTATTTTTGATCTATTTATAGACATAATTAATTTTTGGGTTTTTTTTTATTATTATCGATAAAAAAAATCCTTAGTTTGCCAAAAAACTTGAAAATTAAAAAAAAAGTTGAGCGCAAGTCTCTAATAGTTTTTTATAAGCGTCTAAAGTTAAAATTTCGACAAATACGTAAAAATCACGAAAATTTGCAGTTTTTTTTTGATTAGGAAATTCATAAAAATTTTCCTATTTAAATCTAAGATTTGAAAATTTAACACAAAATTTTCTATAAGTTTTCCTACCTTTCTAAAAAAAAAAAATTTACCGAAAAGTCACACTAATTTTTTATGAGCGTTTGAAATTAGACATTGAATATTCACCAGTAAACTACCGATTTTTCAGCGAACGATTTTCTTACTTTGATGTAATTCAAAAAAAAAAAAAAATAATAACAGTAGACATTTGAAATTTTCACCAAATGTTTATATAATAATTTTCTATAAGCCAAAAAAGTTTAAAAATATTTTGACAATTTTTGGACTAATTGTAGGTCTAAGAAAGAAAAATTTACTATTATTTAAAATTTTTTTTCTATAATTATCTATAAAAATATTTTTGTTTGAGTCAAATACCTTGAAAATTTAATACAAGATTCCTCATAAGTTGTTACAATAGCAGATCAAAAATATTAAAAATACATAGTCACAACTTTTTTTTATAAGCATTTAAACTTCAAATGTTGACCAAAATTCATCATCGAACATTTGCAAATTATTTTGTAGTTAAAAATTTATAAAATGTTCAATTTTGATAGCTAAGGATTGAAAATTTTAATCAAGGTTTTCTGTAAGTAGTTTTTTGTGTAACCATAAAATTATAGAAATATATAAAAAAATAATTTTTTATAGATATTTTAAGTACAAATTTAGACGAAATTAGATATTTAAATGAAAAATGATGATGTTATTTATTTCATTGTAATTTTTTAATTTTTTGTGGATGCTTAAAACTTTCAAAGTCTATTATTATATTTTATACATTCAATGACATTTTTAAACGCAATGTTTTCTCTAAAAATTAATTCAATTAACTATATGTTTATTAATAGTAAAATAAATTATTTTAATATCAATAATATTATGAAATACGTTTAGTTTTGTAGGCTGACAGATCGTCTTCGCTTATAATTGATTTATATCATTGAATACAAATTTAACATTTCCGTAAAAATAACAAACTCGACATCTGCTACTATACAGCAGAACGGTACCTACTTGCTGACTCTTTTTTAATAATTAATTTGTATTAAGAAGTAAGGACTTCTTTACATACTATATTTTTTATATCTTTCCTTCAAGTGCGAAAACTGCTAGAAGAATTCACCTTTTACATGATGATAAAACATTGTGACGATTGATTGTGCCAAAAATTTGTTTTATGCCCGTAGATTCACCTCTTCTTCAACTCCGTTAAATGTGAACTGAACTGATTTTTAACATACCTAGTTAGAATTTAAGTTGTTTTGACCAAATATAAAATACAAGTCTATAATTATATATCTAATCATAATAAGTAATAACTATTTTATTTTCTGAAACCAATATTGCTATTGGCCTACAAAAAAAAAAAAAAAATAAATATTAGATAAAATAAAATCTTTGCATGACCTCATTTTTAAATTGCAATTTTTTTAAAATGCTTTCTTATTACACTTCTAGAGCATTAGAGGAACCACTATGCCAAATTTCAAGTTTGTACGTTTTGTAGTTTTTGAGTAATAGTGATCAACGTGTGAGTGATATTTGTTTTTTATACGTATAGATACTAACTATAATTATAATTTTAATAAGGTGAAAAATTCACCTTAAAATTTAAATTTCTTGATTAACTAAGTTTGGTGGAGATAATACCAATATTCCCATACCGCGGATATCTCGTTCCAGTCATATACCACCGTCAACGTGACCGAATCTTGTTTTGGTAGATTGGCATATACAATTGACATTAAAATGACTACATAGCCCGCACGGTGGTTTAAAGTTGCATATTTATTTCTTTGAAATCTTTGAACGACTTAAACGATATATTGTTGGTTTACATATTTTAATATTTATAGTAAGAGACTTGTGCGGGTTTTTTTATCGTGTTAATATTTAACACCATTTTATATTTTTGTAAAAGCATATTTTATTGAATTAATGAACATTAGGTAGGTATGTATTGAATAAAATGACAAATAGAGTAATATTAAGATTTAGATATAGAAAAAATGACGAAGAATATATATGAAGTAATAATAAAACAAAAGGTTCACAATATGTAATTTTTTTAATTTATTTAACAAGTTAATAGGTACAATATGTTATCATACCTACAAACTATGATCACTATCATAACTAAATCTAATACATTAATAAATATGTAAACTAAAATAAAATATATTTCTTCCTAAATAGTAAATAGGCTATTTAAAACTTTGTATAGAATGTCGTCGTTGTACACTTGACGATTATATCAAGATATGCAACCTAAGTAACATATCTATGTAGTTTGTGCATATTACGATTTGCTTAAGTTATAAATTTACATTTTGAACAACCACAATTTTATGTCTACAAATCCAATTAAAATGGTATGCGCATTACAAAAATTTGTATTTTATAATATAATATCTTTTATTTGGTATAAATACGTTATTTATTTCTATGAACTATTATATGAATTTTAAAAATCCCATAAACAATTTATCACAATTTTAACTTAAATTATAGTATATAATAAAATATTTGCACTTAAATTTACTAAATAAAAACTGTTTAACTAGTAAACAAAATATTAAATAAATAAATCATTTTTTTTACAGGTTATTATATTCACAAATTCATAACATTTTAATACTGGTACTTGAATGTATGATTCATTTTTTTTTTAAGAAATTAATTAAAAATAAATGTTACAGTGCGAATCCGTAGCAAAATAAGCTCATATAAGAAATGTTGTATTTTATATAAAAAAAAGGTTTAAGTTTGATGTACTTCCTTTAGTAATATTTTGTGTTTTGACAAACTCAAATACAAATACTATAATAACTTAATATAATATGTATTGTTTATTCTAATAACTTAATTAAATATATATATTGTACGTAGATCCATAATATTCGTATAGTTACATATTAATACACAGAATATATCTAATATTAATAAATTAAAAAAGTGGATAATTATGATATTAAAATAACATACTTTTAAGTATTAAAGTATTAATAATATTAGTCTAAAAAATTAATTATTAAGAAAATGTGAGATATATATATATATATATATGTGTGTGTATATATCAATATTAGATAGATTATAATAATTGCATAATATAAATCACTTTGGATAATATAAGCCAAAACGTAGTGTAATAAAAGTATAATATTATAATATAAAAATGGGTGAGTTTCGCGATTAGTGTAAATAATCTAGTACACCTATAATAATATAATAATTCCCCATGATTTTTTTTCTGGTAAAACGTGCCAAAACGTTATATAACACGAAGATTATAATAATTATATAATATAATAATATAATGTGAAAAGCATTGCTATAATATCAAATTTAAATTGTTTTTGTATTTGAGCTTGTCAAATAACTGAACATATAAAACTAAGTAGAGTTGAAATGAGTATGGGCTCAATTTACTCAACCTCAACTGTATCCAGTTTTTGGTTTTTTTGTAGTTAGGTTACGTTTAAGAATTTAAGATAGTTTGTTCTTATAAAAACTAGAAATTATTAATGAACAATATTTTGGTTCATCATATTGTATTATAGTTTCGTAGCATGTACTATTTAAAACGGCTATAATCATATTAGGTAATAAACATAATTTGCTACCTTTTCATTACTTGTGTTATCAATCGCGTGTAGTAGGTATATATATCATCGATATTTTTGTTATGGGTACTAACATTTTTGACTCTCGTTTTTATATCGTTTAGTTTTAGTAAATTATGAATTAAAAATAAATTTCTTACAAACAAGTACCAGATAAAAATATTTTAAAATAATATATTGAAATTTGATGACATATTATTGAATACACTAATATAGTAAACTCTTGTTATGCCGAATTTCAAGGGGAACAGAATTAAATTCAAGATATCGATTTTTATTGTAATGGTAATTTCAAGGGGATTTAAATTTAGTTCGAAATATGGACGTTCGACATAATAAGAATCTACTGTATTATAAAATCGAATTAAATTGATTAAATTAAATTGTGATATTGCTGTACACGTAGTCGTATATTACTTAGTAAATCAATAAAATTGTTTATCCGAAAAAAGTATACTAAAAAAATTGTTAGATATACCATATACAATTCGTAACTAACTATTATTGGTTTAATTTTAAAATACATACGTTTTAGTTGTTAGATAAACATATATAGGTGCATACCTATGTATATATATATATATCTATATATAAACAGTGAACACCGAATAAATTACTTACTATTGGTTGTGTGTTGTATTCTCGTAATGTAGTGTGTTGTACAACATTTTAACGAAATGCTTATTGCATTATTAATACTTTTACAATCGTATAATATATATTAAATATTATAATTATTACATTTAAAAAATTAAATTTATCGTTGGAATATAATATATATATATTATAAACTAAATAAACATTGAACGTACAAACCGAGTCTGAAAAATTCGATCAGGTATTTTTTTTATTGAGTTTTAAATTTATTTTATCACGCGTAAATAAATATAAAAAAAATAACATTCGTTTGGCGATGAATAAATATTATAATTTATATATTAAGATAGAACGCTATTATTATACAATATATATAATATATATAAACTTTTTATATATATATATATATATAATATATACGAGAAGTAGTGTAATGTACGCGTATTTTTACACAACGTATAACAGAATTTTGAATGTGCGTTGGCGGAAAACGTTCACAGAAAACCATAGGTCTCGTATACCTTTAAAAATCGGCCGCCTTTATCTTGGTTGTGTCTGAAAAAAAAGAAAAGAAAACATTTGTACTTCGTCAAAGTTATATTAAACATAAAGCATTTTGTGTCGATTATAAATATTGTATATTGGTATCGTACATAATATTATTTGTGAACTGCGGCGTGCTACTATTTATGTAAAGCGAAATATCACGCGAATCCCTCTTGCGGCAAAAATCGGATAGTATATTATAATATTATTATTATTCCCGTTTTCGGAGACACGAGTAGTGAAAATTTGGCGAATCTAATGGTTTTTTGTTCTTGAAAACGGTTATGTGATGCTAAATTTTGTATACCTAAGTAAAGGTCGAACCAAATCCGTCCTTTTTTCATAAAAAAGAAAGACAGAATGATTCACTAAGCTCGCTCACCAATATTTTATTCTTCGTAAATTATAATAATTTATTTAAATTCTGATTTTTTTTTGAAATTTTTGACAATATTATAGTTATATTATTTAAAACCAAATTTGCAAATACTTGAATTTTTTTATGGTATTATTATAATTTGTAATGCATTTTCTGCGACGATTAAATTTTTTTTCTTCAAATGAGAACTTTTGTTTTTAACTGCAAGGATTTAAGCAGACGATGTTTTTAGTAAGTTTTTCTGAGTTGTGATGCCCTATATTCAATATTCTAACTCATATCGATAAAACGCTTATAAATAGTAATATGAAACATGGATATTTTATAATTAGTAAAAATTGTCCGAGTAACCTAATGAGTAAGTAAAAATGAATAAATATAAAAGTGTAACATCTATTCGTATTTTATGAATATTTAAAAAATATCATTCGGAGATTCTTATTAGAAAAAAAGTTATGATTACCGCATAGACCACTTTTTAGATGTCATAAAAAAATGGTATTTTCGAAAAATGATTTAAAGCGGGAATGCATTAAATGGTTTTGTTTGATCCGACGAAGACTTGAATGTATTCGCAGGCAACACCGCGAAATGATACCAGAAAGGACTAAAGAGATGTTCGCTGCAGCCAACTCACTCGTCTTCCCATGGACACACGTCGTTGCCGTCGCCGATGGATGCTGCCGCAGTCGTAGTCGCCGTGGCCACCTCCGTTCCACTGCAGCAAGCAACCGCTTCCGGCGAGCGACCGCCTCCGCAACCAGGCCTGATACCGTCGGCGGAGATGATACACTCGGCAACCGTGGCCGTGATGGACGCCGTTTCGCCGGCGGCGTCCGCGGCAGTCCGGTCGGACCCGTTGTCCCTGTCCACTGAGCTGACGTTAATGATGGGTGTCACGCTCTGTTTCCTCGCCAACGACAGCGATTTTAGCAGCTTCTTCCTATTTGACTTGTCGTCTAGCGATGACGTGGTCCCGGCCGGTTCGTGCGGCGACGTCGACGGCTGCTTTTCGGGTGACCTGCTTTCGGGTGACGGTCCGATGTCAAAGTCCTCGGCCGACGATACCGAAGGCCGGTCGACCGTCTGCTGCGGCGTACACGCGGCTGACGACCCGCGACGCCTGTCTATGCTGCCGCTGCCGCCGCTGCCCAGACCGCAACTCCGCCGTAGACGGCTGGCCACCGAATCTGATTGGCTCTCGTCCGCGCTCGCCGCCGAATCGTACGCCGCACCGCCCGAGTTTTTGCGCGACGACGACGTGGACAGCCGGCGCTCTCGTTCTTCGGATATGGACGCCGGCAGCGGTCGCTTGTTCTTGTCGCCACCGTCGGCCACATCCCACGGACACACGTCGTCCGCCATCATCGCGGGTAGTTGTGGTTCGCCGCACTCTTCTGTGCCACCGCTAAGGTTATCTCTGCGGGAAAACAAAAACGATATTCCAATCACATCCGATTCGTATACACGGCTCGTTATCGTCGTTTTCCTCCTCCTCCTCCCCCCCCCCCCCCCCCCCCGCCATTCTTCGCCACTGACTTAAACTCGTAAACCCGTTTTATCTCTATTTACACTTTCGCCGTTTATTTACTCGGCGTGTCATACGATTTGATGTTTTTATAACAAATAAATAAGTAAAAGTAAATAAATGTTGTAGGTACACGTGGCTCTCGCGCACTGGGCCGGGGTGAGACGAAATTATGTTATTCGGCATAATTAATTTTTTTAGCACCCCGACTAAATTTATTTTTGAGCAGATCGGACACGTCTGCTTCTTATTACACAGAACAACTGAGTAATATGCAACTACATACTGCCTGTACAGTGTATACGTTAATCCGCACATGCATACGTACACACAAATCGTTGATATGTAGTTACATTTTACACACACACGTGTATATTATTGTAAGTATTTAGGGGTATGATGTCCGAAGTCGTTATTCAATCGGTGAAGTCAGAGTCGTCATATTCCATATTTATAAAAAACCAACTAAAAAACGCGTAATAAACTTACGTGTATATAATGTATAATATATATAGGCATATCGTATCTATAATTATTACGGATTTATAAATGTATGACATCGTTATCATACTATTTCATTACGAAATAATCAGTATTTTGTACAGGGTTTATAATAATATAATTTTGTAAAGGTAGTTTATTACCCAGAGTATCTCGCTATGTTTGGCCCAGTGGATAACTTTTTTTTTTTAATATATATACGGTTTTTGTTGATCATATTACCATATCATATTGTATTAGGTAGCCATATAGGCAATGAATTCAAAGTAATTTTTGCTCTGTCTGTCTGCTACCTCGAAAGAAAAAATAATTTAAATATTTATTTCTTAAACATCTAAGGTAATATATTATATAGTAGCTAATTTATGTAAATATTTTAAAAATCTAATTATACTAATTTCCATTAAACGTTCTAATAATTGAAGTCGGGAGGCGAGCAGATTAGCATACATAATATAATATCGTTAGTAAGCGGGTGTGTAAGAAGACAAACATAGTAAGACATCCATTTTACCATTATATAGAGGTCACTATAATAGAGGTGCATGTGCGCACACAATCGGATAAAGTATACAATTAACTGAATATTAATATTCAATACAATATAATACAAATCGCTACGGGTAATACATTTACTCTAATCTACTCTTTCATTATAAATATAGTAAGTACTATTTTATATACGTTAACGACGTTATGATACAATATGTATATACCGACATAAAGATAGAATACTACTACTCGTGCATAACTCAAGAAGATGAAAGAGGACATATTTTGTTTAATAAAATAATACAATATTGTGATGTAGGCGAATCGTATACATCAATGCAATGGCGTGTCGAAGGGGATAATCAGAGGCGGTCACATCTGAGTTTTTTTTGGGTGGTGACGGTGATGGATGGGCAGGTGTGTAATATAAGTGGTAACTTTTTTCTGTCAATATTTAATTATGAGTATAGGAAAAATACTCAATGAGATATTGTTATTCTGATATAAATAAGTGGTAGCTGCAGGTAAGGACAAATTATCAATTATACGTACAATAATCGAGTATAAATGTAATGTTCATACTTTATAGTGTATGTAGTCATCTGGTATCTTCATGATAACTATAAAATAAAATATAGATGTCGATATAGTTTTGGTGTATTGCATATTTTTGATTTGAAAGTACACTATCATAATATAGGTACTTGTGTATTTGTGTATTTAATTAGTTTTTAGAGCTACATGTTTTTCACCCTAATCCTTATTAATAAATATCAAATATACATTTTCTAGCCTAAAATTAAAATTTTATAATTTTTTAATTAATAAATAATTTTAAACGTTCGTAATTTTGACGAATATCTTTAAAATTTGAATCTCAAATACTTAAAAAAAATTATGGACATGGACTTTAGATATTTTTAACTGCTCTTGCCACTTATGAAGAACCTTTTATTAAATTGTCAAGATTTTTGACCATTTTATTTTTGTCTATTAATAGCTCAAAAAGATCCAAAATATTTTGAAATCATTATCGGGTGTATGATATGGTTATATAAATATTTGGTGACAATTTAATCTTTCTACGATTATTCAATTATGAATTACAACAAAAAATAAATCATTTTAATATCTTATTTAATATGGCTAAAAAATCTCCCCCACCACCACCAATTGAAACATACTTGTCTATTTGTCAATTTTTAAGCAAGCTCGTTAAAGCAGAGACAAAGAAAATGATGTTGTATACTAGTCAATGATGGGTGCGTTGGTAGGTGAGGCGGGTATTGGGGAAAAAATGATTGCTTCCGACAATATTTGAATTCGCCACGCCACTGATTAATACATGTATAATGGTATACACATGATATAATATATATAATTATAAAAGCGAAGAATAGAATAGTCAATAAAACTGCAAACATAATGTACTGCACGCCATAATATAAAAATTAATAATATATGTATTTATTATATATATATATATATATATATATATATATATAGTATATAAGGATATATTTCACACGATCTAGACGTTAAAAAAAAAAATGATAATAATAAAAATAAAAAAAAAATGGTCGACAAAGAAACTTTGTACAGACGTAGTTGTTTTAACTTACTGGTTGGAACTTGGAGAGGAAGGTGTGCAAGGTAAATCTCCCCTGTAAAACATTATTGTCTGAACTATTCAAGTGTATCATTACATATAATATATACATAGGATATTATGCATAAATTGGTATTGTGACATTTTTCACTTGTATAATATAAATAGATATATATGTATATGGTTAAGAATATGTGTTTATGTATATGCTATACCTATAGAAAGTGTTTATAATTGTGTTCTTTGTGCCCGCGTGACTGTGCAAAAGTATAATACATACGTAAAGTATAATAATATATGTGCTATTTTACAAGAAAAAATTGCTCGGTTGCAACGTAGCAGGTACTCGAGGAAAAGCTAAATAAATATTTGTACATTTTCATGTATACCTACAAGAGAATTTCGTGTTGTCTTATCTTTTACAATGCATTTCTATGTGTATATTTAACAGAGGTACATAGTATAATACTATATAATACGATTAGTAGATGCTTAATATTATTTCTACATTTTAAATAGTAAATAAATAAATATAATTAATACAATATTTATATAATTAACTCAAATAATATCTATAATTTCATAAAAAGAACATTTTTGTTTTTTGTAAAATATTTTTAGTAACAAATGTCTTATTATTTTTATGGTTTAATCTATATGCCTTTACTGACGTGAGCGTGTTAATATCATGTGCGTTATGTCTACATAAGTAGAATGCATTTAAAATAGTTTTGATAATTTTTTATGAAGTTATTCAACATAGTACGTAGTATAATTTAATTTAAATGAATTTCTCGGTAAATTGTATACTAAAATAATTGATTTGTATAGAGGATACAAGCCACTCCAATGTTTGTTATCTAATACGCCCAAATACAAGTCATAGAATACAGACTTGTATTAAACTATAGTTGTGAAGTGTTTTTAGACCTAAAAATTTAATGTAGATAATAATAATGATAGATAATTATTGTTGTATCGATTGGATGCTTGTACAAATATAAATAGTTGTAAAAAACGATCAGATTTCAGTAAATACTTAATACTTATTAGAATATTTACAGACATCAAACAATAATTTGCTTGATCTAAATAAACGTGGTATGGTAAATATATTATTATATCGTTTTTTAAACTGCGATCATATTATTTATCCATTCATAAGTATAAGGTTGGATCATATAACGCTATAGCAGCTAATAAATAATATGTGTAATGTGTATAATATAAAACGTAAACAGGTGGAGTGGTTGGATTTAACCTCTCACCCTTTTTGAATTTTTTAATACAGTTAATAATATTGATATTTAAAAATATGCACAGCCCAGATTCTACAAAGTCCACCCCAAAATATTTTTTTTTGTATACGCGCCTTATAATAGTTCAAAACTCGAATTTCCGTGTGAAATCCTCATTCACTACCTAATACGAATAAGTAACATTTATAAATTGGGTTTTGATAACTAGGATTTTTTTGGTGTATATTTATGCTTGGACATCAAAAAGTATAATATAGTAGTACTTATTTATATTATAATTATAATATAGTGTATAGGTATTGTATTCATATAGGTACATTATAAGTGTTTTTGTGCTTACCTATAGGGTATGTCACTGAGATTAGACTGACTATGGGATTGCGAGACTTTAACAGAATTTATTGGAAGCTCGTGTGGTGAGCTGGTTAGGCTCCTATCGCTGCCCCTTCGCTTTGCGCTGCTACACGACGACGACTGATTTGCTTGTAAGACCGACGATGATGACGTACCCTGTGTGCTCGAACATCCTGCAGTGCTTCTTATGCGTTCTTTGCAATCTGCCTTTTTGTTGGCAGCGCCACCGACCAGCCCAAAAAATCTAAACCAAACGACATCAGTGAAGTTTTACGCCTGGCAATTTTTTTATTCTCATAGAATTCGTATACTTTATTCCTCATTTTCTATAGATTTATATTATTAATAATTATTCCCGATGACTCGCACGTTTTCCGCGAGAAAATAATAAAACGTTTTATTTAATCGAAGCAAATCGCCTGTTAAAATACGTATATATTGATTATCGACATACGAATACGTAACACAAATAATAAAATACGCCGTTGATTTCTGGCGGTCATATTTAAAATCACGCCTGCAGATCCTGTAGTACAGAACGACAGGATGAATTTAATTTAATTTAATATATTGTTATTTGTACCTTCGTCTGGCCGAGGGTTGGACTCCATTAGCGAGCAGGTTTTTGTAATGCTCCGACCTTATGAACCTAGGATAACAGTCTTTTTTCAAAAGTAACGTATACACGTGTTCCGCAGCACCGTCGAACGTAAATCTCGATGGGATTTTCATTTCTTTATGCGTTCTTTCCATCGTCTTACCATCGATATTGATTTCACATGGAGCACCGGGCGCTAGAAACTCACTGAAAATATGCGATACCGATATAAACATAAATAGGGGGTGACGTGCATATATTATATTTAACGCAGTCATGGTTGTAAAATATTTGAGTAAAATTATCCTAATACGTTTAATGGCTTCGAATACTTCTATTTATATTAGTAGGTATACATTTAAATTGTATTTGTAAATTATAATACTTTTATTGTTATTGTTTATTAATATTTTGAATTGAGTACCTACCTACTTTAATTTGTATTTTCGGATGGTTCATTTTATTTTATTCTATTAGTAATAATTTCGTAATTTCAAGGTTAGGAACATGTTAAAATATGTTATGCTTTACAATGATGATGAAATTACAAATTACAACCTTAAAATCCACATAGATCTTATTAGTTATTGTACCTAGATGGACATTTCGAACAACAAAAGTACTATTTAGTATTTAATGTATCACATTTATACATTGTCTTATTAAAAACAATAATATAATATGAACCTATTATAGGTATTGTATAAATTTAAATTAATTTTTTTTTTATGTACGAAAAGAATTACTTTATAACTGCATTGTATAGATACAGGGTATATCACGAAGATCTGACACATTTAAATATAAAATTGACAGATCTTCATTATATTATTAACTTGTATGTCTTAAAACGTTTTGAATCGAATTTTTACTACGCTGGAAATAGTTCAACAGCATAAATAGTAAATAATAATAATTGCTATGATAATTGTAGTGCCTACAATAAATCTTCTTCTTGAACACTTACTCATATATTTCCCTGACTCTTTGCAGGATTTGTGACTGACAGCTCCGTTTCAAATCATTGACCGCCAACCAAAACCTAATGTTTTCGTGGCTGTATTCCTTCCGAAGATAGTTTGTGAATTCGTAGAGACCTGTTTCAATATGAAAAATTATGTAATTGACTAAAGCGACGCACTTCGGTAAAGAGATATTTTCCAATTTCTAGAAGGTATGTTTTTTATGTTATAAATTATATATGTGTGTGTGTGTGTGTGTGTGTGTGCGTGTGTGTTTAATATATGTAATATGTATGTTGAATATGATTAACATGGTTGATATTATAACACATTGAGTTAAATAATTATACTCATACCTTTCATGGCCGTTTGACCAAAGGCGCATACCTTTGTAAATCGTAATACAACAACAATAATATAGCTATTTACCTGTTGCATCGGACACTAAATCTTCCATTGATAGAGCCCAACGTTTTATGCGCTTTTCGGTTATGGCTTCCACCCTGAAACATACGTCTCGATATTTTAAAACTATTCGCGCGCGTGTGAATGTTGATAATTAATTTTTGTTTTTTTGCATCAACATTATAAATTATGATATATGATTTTTGAACTCACATTGGGCAATTGAACGTCCAAAATGTTGGGTCGTCCGTCACCCAAGGATTCGATGGCTGAGCACCTGTGAGTAATGGGTCGTACTCATGATACGTCTCGCCAAATGAAACTAGACCGTCCAAAGCTACTGACGTTTTAACTCTTGTTCTCCCTATACAATTTCTTAGCAATTCGACCTAAAAAAATATTGACGGACCTTATAAAATTGTACCGTAAAAAGTTTGCAGCCTGCTTAACTTTTTCATGTCTATCGGCAATGACTTACGTCTTTGCTGCAGTCTATCGGGATTAGATCGGTTATTCTTAATCAAACCTAGCTTCAGTTTAAAGGAAATTTGACACGGCCACACGAGATTTTGTTAAAAATATTTTCAATACGGTAGCAACATTTAAAATCGTTGTTGTTAGTAGGTATCGAAAGTTAATTTTGCAGATTCTCAAGCGTAGTATATTTTACTATTTTCAGTTATAGAGTAGATATACATTAGTTGTTAGTTTGTCTCTATATAATCGTGATGGGCAACTCAAATTTACTAGAGAGTCAATTTTTAGAACTTTAAGATCTAACAAGCGAGAGCATAGAAAGTAAAAAAAGGTCATTAAAAATAATTGCCTATTTATAATTAACATTTATTTTAAATAATTTATACAACTTGTCTGATGTGAGTTTTGGGGATGTGTGAAGAATTAATATGTACATTCTATGAAGTAATTTGAAAATGTAGCATGGGCTTAATAAAAAAGGAACTCGGGTCGGATGTGTTATAACCCTGCTATATTATATATGATGTCACGCAATATTGATTTTTTTTAATATTTAAATTCATATTTTTTATAGACAGGTGCGGTGGAATGGTGTATAATAAATTATAAAAATGTAATTACTTCACATTATTTGATAAAGGTATATATGTATTTTATTTACTTCTCTCCGGAGATCTTCAGAACTTCTTTTTTTTTTAGTTGAAAAACTACCACCAATCTTTATCGGTATTTGTTCCATAACGCTGACACATCCTGGAGGGGGTCGATGTACTCTCCAAAATGCCCTTTCTTGACTATCAGTCACTATTTTTTCGCCTTTTTTCCTATCTTTGCTCAACCGCACCTAAAATAATCGATTCATCTATAGTAGACGTCTTGTCATCAAGATTAATTACTTTAAATAGATAAAAACACTTGAATTTTTACTTGTTCTTCAGCCTGCATCGTGATGAATTCCCATTTATTTTGTAGATTTTTTTTTAGACTGTTCAATGAGTCCTGGATTCATAAAAAAAAAAATAGCTATTGAATTTAACGTTGAAATGAAATGCTTAATATTTTTGATTTCATGTGAATAACGGACAATTGTTGTATACATAGAAAAAACCAAAAGGTCTTATTATTAAATTGTTCAAAACTAACTATATTACACAAATGCACTATAGGTTTCAAAATTCAGACTTCAATTAATTTTTAGAGTTAATTAACATAGCTATTTTTATTAACTAAGTTAGGTGATACTTACCATTTCATAATCTTCCAAGGCATGTCGTTGTTTGTTTCTCAGCAGTCTTTTTGATAGGTATATTGCATATTCTACGTTATCGGGATTCTTTTGTGAACATGGCCAATAATACGGAATCTAAAAAATAATAACGTGGTAGCAATTATTTTTAGAACTTTTTGATTAACGTTGAACAGTGTTTCAATATTAAAATATAAAATATGTATTATTTATCTTACTTGGAACCTGTACAGAGAACTGTCATCTTTAAGAGTAAGAGTTTTTGAGTCGTTTACGGGAAAGAAGTATCCGTATTGACATAACATATTGGCTATATGGACCGCTTCTGTAATGAAAAACATATTTTTTCTTTTATTACGTATTTCTGTAATATTTTACTAACATGCCAAGAAGTCATCTTCAGCATTTCAAAACATTTTAAGTATAATTTATGATGTAGATAACTTGTTTAAAGTTGTGCTTCGATGAAACTCTAACTTACTAAAATGTTGAATAATATATTACTGCTATAATAGAACAATATTTGAAAAGGGATCATATTTTATATGTGGAATTCAAAACGTTATTCAAACTCAATTTCAACAAAAAAATATTAACTGCCTACTTGTTTTCTTTTTTTCTTATAAAAAAAAAATTGCCTTACGTCCTTTTATTGATTTTATTGATGGGCATCATATTATACTGAAAAAAGTTAATATTTTAATAAAAAAAAAATGTATATAGGCTTGTTTAAAGATCACTAATCATTAAAATTACTTACGTATTATATTATGCGTTTAATTATGTAAATAAATTATAATAATGTAAGTTAATATAAGTAGGTATATATAATAATATTATATTTGGTTTGTGCATACTTTACATTACACCGGTGTACCGTGTACGTATTAAAATTAAAACATATATATACGTATTTACATAAACTCTTATCTTGGTGGAAATGGCGAATTCATTTTTCACTTTTGATTACTTTTTACTTTTGATTATTTAGTCATAATAAAAATAATATTTATAATATTTTATTTATTAGAAATTACAATGGAATAAAACCGAAAAAAAAGTTTTTAAAGTTGTTGGTGAAATGGATCAGTTATTAGTTTATTACATACAATATGTATATCTACATATTTTGCAGAGAGCAAAGAGTTGGTTGCTAATTATATATTATATTAGTTTTATTAGAAATTTTATTTACTACTATGTTTTCTTAAAATGCTTTTTTCTGGTATAATAAAATTGTTTTATGTCGCACCTTGTCCATACAAGGTGTTATAAATTTAACGCGAATCTGCACTTCGGATTGCATTTTAGAACGTAATTATTTTATCGTTCAATGACTGGAAATATTACGCTATAAACTCTGTTTAAAATCTATTTTCCAATGCGATAATAATGAATATATAATCTAAACCTGCACCGAGTGACCGTTGCCCCACGCATGTGTAATATATAGAAATTGCAGACCGAACTGTTTTTCCCTTTTAAATCAGAAAAATGAGTTGAAAAAATTTAAATGTCCTAATAATTGTAATTTAAAAATAATAAAACGACAGGGGATATATTTTATTTGAAATATTGTTATTTTTCGTTATATTTATAGTATATAAGTATATGATTAACAATTATATTAATTTTGTGCTTTTAATCGATTTACTTGATTTAAAAAATTATTGTTTTGACATGTAGGAACGTACGTAAAAGAAAATAGGTACCTACTTGTTATATCACATTTTGTTTTTATGGAAGTAAATATACTGTGAACATATTTTTAGTAAGAAAAATGGTTCTGCTCAAAATATCCATACAATTATTAATCAAAAAACATCCAGAAATTCCTAGGGTTAACGACCTTTCGAAATGTTCCAGAAAACTAATACAAAGTTTTAAAGATAAACTTAAAAAATCAAAAAATAAAGGTCATTTGTATTATAATATAAGTAATGTAAGCACTCTTGTTCCCATCAGTGAAAGTTCAGGAATATATACACAAAGGTATGAAGCGCTTAATAAATTCCGTGAAACCAATTTTGTAATTCATAGTTGAATTATAAAAGAATAATCTTCAAATGTTTTATCAATGTAACCATATTCCCACCATTTGTGTGTTGTGAGCGAAGCGATAAATGTATGGTTTTTTTATTTTATCTGTTGAAACAGGAAAAATAATTAGATTTTTAAAATTAGTATCTATTTTAATAGAAAAGCGAATGTTGTTGGTATTTTTTTTTTTTTTTTTGAAGTGGGCGGGGATTAAAAATTACAGATTCCCAGTCCTTTTTAAAATAACTAAGTAAAAAAATAAATGAAGAAAAAACAGAAATTTTTACTCAAAATCAGTGCAATTCGACGAAAATTGATTGGTTTAACTCAAAAATTAATAACTTATGATACTTGACATTTTTACCTACTATTTATATTAGCATTTTCTATGCATATTAAAATATTCTAAATATTTTGCCTCTTTTTGAACTATTTTTAGACATTTTCAATTTTCAATTTTTTCTCTATGAATGTCGATTAAAATTTTTTCACTAAATTAAAAAGTTTGAAAATTTAATATAAGGTTCTTAATAAGTTCTTATTATAGCTATTTAAAATATTAAAGATATATAGGCTCGATTTTTTTTTAAGCATTTGAAGTTTAAATGTTGACAAAACTCGTCAAAGTCACGAAACTTTGCATATAATTTTGTTGTTAAAAATGCATAAAATGTTTAGTTTTGTATCTAATGATTGAACATTTAATACAATGTTTCTCATAAGTAGTTCATACTGTAACCAAAAAATCTAAAAAATGTATACAAACATAGTTATTTTTATAGATATTTTAAGTTTAAATTTGGATGAACTTAAACGATATAATGATATTTAAACGAAGAATTACGGTTTTAGATATTTTGTTATAATTTAAATGTTAATATTTTATACACATAATGATATTTAAATACAATATATTCAGAAAAAGTAGTTCAACCTACTGTATTACTAATAGAAAAATAAAATACACTAATAGCAATAAAAATATATCATAATATAGATATACTTGGTAATATAGGACAGACTGTTTTCGTTCAGAATCGTTTTACGTACCTATGCAATGGTTATGAAATTAGCCCCCCCCCTCCACCACCTTAATAAAAGTTATTTAAAGTGGTACAAATATTTAGAAAATGAATTGCAAATAATTGCAAATCACATCATGGAATTTGCAAATCAAAATTATAATTTTGGCGAATTTTGACGTGTCTCATAGTCTTGACTTAAAAGCTTATATTTGCATTAATCTCGCACTTACAATTTAAAAATGTTTATTACATCATAACTAGCTTAATATTAAAATATAAATAAAATCATACGACGTGCCTTGATTATATTCCTAACTATACATATTTGGTTCTGCTGTGTTTAAGAGAGAAATCATATAATGCGCTGACAATCTCTTGGAGCTAATTCTAAAATTATATTTAGATAGGATATAATAAATATTATGGTATGACTGTTATTTATGTGTATGTATTTTTACGTTATCAGTAAAAATTATTATTATAATTATTATTATTATTAATAATTATTACTATAATATATTTTTATATATATTTTATATTTTAATTATATTTTATTATTATTATTATTTATTCATGCTTATATTTATTCATACTAAAAAATAAAAATAGACAATTGTTTTTATCCTAGTATTAGCTAAGATATGAGCGTACAAAAATTGTTTTTGTCATTGTCATTTGTTTCGATTATTACACAAGATAATTTATACTACTCGCTAATAAGAAGAATTTTTAAAAACATTGAAATTGCCAAAATCTGGCAAAAATTGGCAAATAAATCATCAAAATTACAATTTTAATTTGCAAATTCCATCATGTAGTTTGCAATTATTTGCGATTAATTTGCTAAATATTGACGTTGGTTCAGAAAGAATTGGTGAAAGTGGAGGGCTTCATGAAATTGGCCCTCCAAACTTAAATATTAATTTACAGCTTTGTACGTGGTTTGCAAATTTTAAAAAGCGATTTGTAATTAATTTGCTAAATATTTGCATTACTTTGGATAACTTTTATTGAGGTGGGGGGGGGGACTAACTTCATGACCATACCTATGCAATATGATTTATCGTAGAATTCAAATTTAACACATATTTTACAGTGACTTCTTCCTTGATGCCGAGGTACACCTATAACACCTACTCTACAGCAGAGCGGTTACCTATTTTTTAAATTTAGTTATCAATAAAATTAATAGGTAATAAACATTGTACTAGTCAATTTTTTCCTAGAATTCATAATATAATATGTATATTCCTGACATAGGCATCAGCTAGTATACTGATATAGCAACCAATATATCTGTTTGGGTAGGTATCATACGCATTAGTCAACGTCGCTGTATAGAAATGAAACTCACAGCCATAAAAGTAATCTTCTTCAATATAACATTCCTGAAAACGACAAAGGGAAGAATAGTGTGATAGGGTTGTTTATTGCTCGGCGCTCTGTGTCAGTATTATATTATAGGTAATATTGATACGATATTGTATTTGAGCATCGCGACGTTACATAATTCAACTTCCACAGACCTATACAACCATATAGGTAATAAAATGCTCTCAATAGAGACTATAACCCATTAAATAGATTTACGGAAAATAAAAACCTATCGCATACTTTTCTTACGTCTGCAGGATATACTCGGATGAAAAAAAACAGTTCTAGAAAAGTTTGCTTATCGTTTAATTACGTGTGCGATAAAGTCAAACATCACAGTGTGAAGTTAGTGGCCTGTTAAAACGTTATAAAATAGGCACGGTAGTAGTAAGTAAAATATTCTTCGTAATCTTGTTTTATTGATATCACATACTTTACGTATAGACGTATAGTAGATACTATACTATGTTATGATATGGGGATATGACAGTACGTATATTACATATTATAGACATTCATAGAAACGTTTATTAAATCTGAGTAATAAAAATAATAATGTAAGAGCTGTTTGTTATACGATGAGCGACCAATTTCGTTTTACATATCTCTGGACTCTGAAAATAATATTTGAATACATATACAAACGTATAATAATAATGCATATTATTATTATCTGTATATATACTGTTTTACAATACATATTTACATTTTTTTATCGACTCATAAAACTCGTATGATAAAGTGCCTACAATACTTTCATATTTTCATTTAAAAACAACGTTGATACATAATATATTTCAATGAAAATGTTTTGTTTATGTTTTTGAACCTATTGTACGTTTGAACATTCATTTTTATTTTCAGAAATAATGTATAGATTCATAGTATATAATAGTAAATAGTAAAATAAAAACGTATACTGAAAGTCCAAAAGTAAATAATATAGGAGGATTGCATTTATTTGAAATTGTTCCGTGAAGTGGTTGCGATTTTAAAATGTCATCAAAGTTATACTTTGTTTACTTTGTGTTGGTATTTACAGTGAAGTATTGAAAAACAAGTCATTATATTAAACTACCTCTTAGTTTTTATTTAGTTAGAAGAAATCGATAGTTTAATTATACACCATATATTAGTATATTACTTCTTTGCAGCAAATAATTCTATATTATCAAAATATTTATCTATTTATTAAAATGAATTATTATACTCAACAGAAATGTGCTAACTTTGTAAAAATACATTTGAAACACTGACCAAAAGCCAATATTTAGGTTTATAAGATTTATTTTTTTTTTAAACCAATTAGAAAAAAATTGGTTGATTTTTGTATGAATGAATTTACACAATTTGTTCCCATTAATAGTAAAAGGAAATATAAGTGTAGGTATCTAATAAATTGACTGACATCTGATGTTATTTTAGCTTTACTATAAAAACTAGATTTTTAATTACATATTTTATTTACAATATTATAACGTCTAAAATTAAGGTGTCCTTTAAAAATAATTATTTAATTTTTTATTTAATCAATTACATTTTATTTGTATATTATGCCATATAGTAAACAATTTTTCTTTGTACTCTAAATCTTATTATTAAGACATAATTAAAAACAAATTCTTATTTAAACATTTCGGTTAATTATTAGTAAGTTCTGTAAATAATGGTGAATCAAATTTAACTTTACAAATTAATTTATAAGCTTATTTATCGAAATATTATTTTTATAGTATCATGTACAATGTAAAAACTATATTTATAATAAACAAAACTTTTTTTTTTTTAATTTGATTTTTATAAACTGTCATGTATTTAGTTTAAATTATTAAATATCGATTAAACATTATAAAAAAATCATTAATCGATTTGTTTGATTTACTTAGTGGTTTACAATTTTTGATTTTTTTTAGCTTAATATATTTTAAAAATGAATGTTGTGTACACTTTTTATAAATATATTACACACTATGTACAATTATACTATGTACATTTTTGTACTTTAGTTTTGTAGAAATTATTTTATTGAAACCATTTTAATAATTCAAACTTACCAGTTTCGTCGACAGTTAAACGGTCCATTAGCCATTCAATTATGTTATAACCTGAAACAGTGTAATAAAGGTTTATGGTTAGGTATCATGTTAAATAAATTATTTACGTAAAATATTCATTTAAATGAATTTATTATCAAATTGTATTATATTAAATCTGAGCATAATATATTTTCCTAACTTATAAAGGCATGTTATTGTGTGTTAATAATATTCTTGTTGATGATGAAAATATTACTTTTAATGTATATCAACAACACTATTCTTAATCAGTCTAGTTTTATAAAAAATTGTTTTTAAGGTTTTGTACAGTTTTATATTTTTGTTTTCATTACCTTTAGTAACAAAGATTTTTTTTACAATATTTACAAATTTATTACAATTTATAGATACTTTAATAAAATAATGTAGGTATATAATATTATAGTATAAGTTTAAGTTATGAGTAAGTGTTATCCGTTTTGATATGGTTTTACCATATGTACCTACCTGAATTTTTTTTTTATATTTAAAAAATTCGTTCTGTGTTTAGAATTTAAACAGGAAAACTAAAACGTAATAGACATTGCTCGAGTTTAACGCACATGTAAAACTAATTTCAACAATAAGAATATGTCTTATCACGTAAAAAAATTTTTTTTCATAAATATCCAATGACAAATTTATTTTGATGTACATTATATGATATTAACGCACTTACTGATGTGCGATAAATACGCCTAAAAATACATTCCTAATCATTTCCAGCTCACGTGTTTTCTTATATTATTATTAAACTTGTTTTTTTTTTAATTTTATACATGTTTGTGTATAATCATCAAGTACGCATATTCGTAAAGATTAATAATTTTCGATATAATTTCGATTTTATTACAATAATGATCAAGAAGACAAGAACACTGCAATAATTGAATTTTAAATCATCCTGTTATATTTTATACATTTATAATTTATATACATTATAATATTATAATATTTTATATTCGTATATTTATGTAAAATGTTTTTTTTTTAGATTTTAAGCGTAGTAATGAATGTATTACAAAATTACTGAAAACCGGGAGACTTATCTCCCATATATCAAGATACATAAGAGAATTGAAATGTTCACTGAATATTTTATATTATTATTTATATTTGTATTTGAATTTTCCAAACAAGATACATTTTTAAAATATTTTGGCTCTTTTTGTGATATTTATTTTAGACATTGTTCTAATTTTGACAATTGTTGGTATTTAAACGTAAAATAACAATTTTCCGTTGATACATTTTAGTTATTATATTGTAATTGAAAAAATATTAATCTTAGGGCCTTGAAACTTTTTGGCAATAAGTGTATTATATAGTTTTTCACATACAATGAAATTTAAAAATATTTAGACTAATTTTAAGTTATTTATATACTACTTATTCACAATATGTTCTACGGTACGCGATATTGACTTGTATGTTACCTATATAGTATAAGTTACTAACAATGATATATTATGTAGGTAATATTATAATAATTAATAAAATATTATATGCAATACTTTTCGCAAAAATTAGTTTAATGTACCGTATTACTAATAGAAAAATAAAATACTAATGGTAAGTAATATAAATAAATAATAAAATATCCATAGAAATAGTGGATGCCACATAGTCTTTGATCAAAATCGTTTTTCGTATTCAATGATTTATTAACTATCATTAAATTTAAATTTAAGTATTTGGTACATCTATTATAGTGGGCTAATCAATTACGAATTACACTCGAAACCTACTATACAGCACATATAGACACTTTTCCGTTTTTTTAAAGTTCTTCTCGTGTATTTAACAGTTTTCATAAGCATCTAAACGCATAAATTACGTATATTTTTTTATACATATTTATTTGCATAACATTTGTTTGTTTCTGTAATTCGTGTTAATAAATTATATGAATACATATAAATCCGAATCTCAAACTTGATATTATAATATTGCATAAATATTGTGTGTGTATCTATTGATACATTAAATTTGCAATTTACCTCATAATATATTGATAGTATAAGGGTTATTTGCTTTTCATCAGACGCGTAATCAATCAAGAGATTTAAAAATGTCCCTGGTATCCAGTATAGATCCAACATCCGTAAACTGAGCTTTCGTAACAACGAAAGATAATCTAGCAAGAGATATCTAACATGATACGTAATTTGGATTGAATATATATAATATGATTCATACCTAAAAACCATTCCATACAACCAAACATACATGGTTATTATTTTAAATAAATGTTATCGTCTTATGTTTAACTTAATCGATTTAACATTAAAATGTCTAATCATTTCTATATTATTTACACATTGAAATTTTACCTTATCTGTTCACACATTGTCACACACCCGCCTGACAGTGATTGTAATGATTATTAATTATATTCATATATCTATCCATCTGCTGTCTAAAATTGCATCACTGTTTTGTA
The DNA here is from genome assembly GCA_014851325.1 of Pentalonia nigronervosa. Lineage (NCBI taxonomy): Eukaryota > Metazoa > Arthropoda > Insecta > Hemiptera > Aphididae > Pentalonia > Pentalonia nigronervosa. Next base: position 44,431 of record JACXSJ010000800.1, on the reverse strand, counting down.
TAAACTTGATTAATTAATTTTATATTATTTATTAATTTGAAACAATTACGGAAATAGGTTGGCCATCTTAGGTTTTCAAGAGACGTTCTAAAAACGATTTTTTATTTCATATTGAATTTAGTTATCCTGTAAATTGAAATATACTCCTATATATATAAATAATAATAATTTTCTAGTGCAATAATAATCTACAATCGTCGTGTTAAAAAAAAATTCTATTACCTATGTTAGATACCTCAAGTGTAGAACAAAGAATTTAGATTTAACCTATAAACATTGGAATTCAATATAACTCCATACTAGTTTTTAATTTACGAATATAATTTAATTAAATTAACTGTATATTATATTATATTATTATTGTATAATGTAATAATGACATTCGCATCGGAGACATGTAATGATTTTAACTCGGTGAAACAATGCTAAAAAAGTGTTTAGTTTAGATTGGTAAGCATTATTTTGTATTTTTATAGACGTATATAAAGTTTTTACTTTTTACTTTTTTCAAGAAGTCTTTCTTTTATAAAAGCACGTTAGGTACTCGTAGACATATAAAGTCAATATACGTTCAATTAAGGTGTACCCACTTCTTTCCTCTCACGCTACTTCCAATCCCAAAGTAAAAGTTTCAGCGTGTTAAAGTGGTTCTTCCGGCCGGTGAAATTTGTACTTAGGGAATTTGTTTCGAAACGAAGGGTTGCCAACCGATATTGATTTTCCTAGAGTAGCTCAACGCAAAGGAGAAGTGAAATAACAATAAATTACAACACATTACTTGTCGTCTACTCAAAGATTAATTTTATCTGATTGGTTAAAATATAATATTTTAGTTTTCTGTAGATATATAAACATTTATAGCTGTGATGTTACAAAATTATCAATTGCATTTTCACAGTTACGAATATTTTATTGATTTTGCTCATTTATGTATCGATTATTATTTATTTATATAATATCTATCATTTTAAACCATCGATATATGTAATAGATCTGTGTTAAATCATAAATCATTATACCTATGCATAAATCATTTCATAGGTACGATAAACGATTCTAAACTTAAAAGAAGAATCTATTTTACTGTCTTATTTTTAATTTTCGATTAAATTGTCCGATTACCAAATTTAAGGATATGAATATTATTCGTTTTAATTTTGAAGCAAGTTATAAGCATTTTAATGTTGTACATTTTTTGTACATTTTTAAGTTTTTTAGTAGGTTAAGCACTTGCTCATTACTTGGTTTAAAATTAAAAAAATTAAAAAATTACGTGGGGCCCTGTTTATTATTCTTACTTTTAAATTGCATAATAGGTCAATTGGTAAAATTGATTCTTTTTAAAGGATACCAGCACACTTTTTGTTTTATTTTTCTGACGAACGCATAGTATAACAAATTTACGTTCAGCAGTACCAACCTTGTGTTTATTAACTTCAATAAATTTAAAATATTATTAATTTTTAATATTAAACTAATTTATACATATTCTTAATTTTGTGAAACAAAACTGGTTTAGCATAAATTTTCCTGTTTTTCTCTAATTCTTTTTTTGCTTTTTTCCATTATTTTGAAAAGCATTCAGTATTTACCAAAAGTACCAACTAGATTCAATTTGCTACCAGAAACCACCCTCGATGTTGAAGTATATTGAAGCATATTTTTCTATTATAAAACGTATAAACACACAAAAAAAAAACATTATCACATCATTGTAAAATCAATATACATTCAGAATATAAAAGATTCTCAGAATCTTACTTTTTATTCAATTTGTATATAAAATATTGTACATTGCTACTATTACTTCAACTCATAGAATTTTGTTTATTATAGTTATAATTAATAAATGATTTATTTACATTTAATATATTAATATATAAAATGCGTATATTTTTAATTAAAGCATTCAATTTGTTGTTTTACAAAGTTTATGGGTAGAATTTAATGACTTAAAATGACGTCGAACCTTTATCAAGTTTTAATTACATTTCATTTAGAATATGTATACTATAAATTAGATCACTTTGTTAAAAAATTAATTAATTCAATTTAATAACAAGTCAATTCTTATATAGGTATGTGTGTATTATTTTTAATACACACGGACACACCAACAATTTTTCAATTTCTTAACATTATTTCACGAACTTTAAAAACCTAATTATTAAAGCATTTATTTGACGTCAATAATCCAATGAAAACATATTATATTGTACAAATGGTTTATTCGTTGAGTTTGGAATAACAAGATACTGTCATCTTTTTGTCTGTTTACATTTTATTACTAACTTATATACATAATTTATTTCTTGTGCAATTATTTTAATATAATACCGCCATATGGGTATGCAGTATATACTATGAAATAATGATTAATGATGTATACTTAGTATATGGACATACTGAACTGATAAGACTCGTTATACGGTTAACTTATTTTTTTTTAACATGCATTATTTTATTTATGTTAAACAGCAGAATTAATCTATAATAAAATTAAAATTATGACACACATTATAAATTTATAAACGGTGTACCGTATATCTATTTAAATTTTAAATACAACATATTTTATATCTTAACTCTAAAGCATCTTGAGTCTTATTTATAATTGTTTGTTATTGTTATAATAATAATAATGTATATATTACTTTTATTTAATCTTTATTGCTTTGAACTTAATTTAAATATCATTATTGAACGATAATTTGATTTTTTATTATCATTAATCTATTTTATTAAATGTATGTGCTTTATATATCTCCGTATAATGCAATAAAAATTTGTTATTAATTAACTACGAGAAAATCACTAAATTATATTGATTTGTCAAACACGGGTTACACATAGTTATACATATTAAATATTATAGTAACATAATGTTTTAAAATATATCATCCCAATATTTCATAAAAGTGGATTTTTTTTATGATTTTGTTAGTTGTTACAATTATTGATGGTAGAAATATTTAACACCTGCACAGAATAGTAATTAGACATTTATAATTTTAAATCGAATTTAAAAAACAATTTCTAGATATTTCTACACAGCCGATGATTTATGATAACAAATAATAATAATTTAAAATTTGGAGTGGGTAGGTATATATAGAGTATGGAATCGTATTTATAGTAATAAATATATGGTATAGTAAAAAAAAAAAGTATGTATTTATTAATTAAATTACATATATCTAGAGAACGCCTTACAGTAACCATCTTTGCGGGTATCACAAATACACAATGTTGTCCTACAAATTGACAAGTGACACAAATCATGCGGATATGACTTTTACTCGTATAAAACTTACGGGTGCCCAATTCTGACAAATAGGCCTTCGAACTAAGCCATACTGGTCATAGGGCCATACGAAAAAAAAGGTATACCTAACATACATTTTTATAATTTACAATATACCTTCGCTAATACGAATATATTATTTTTTTCAATTATTATTTTAATATGTATAATATTATATTCATGTAAATAAAATATTTTTTTTAAAGACTCCATAATAATGTAAATTATTAAACATCGTTAATTGTTAATGCCAAGTTCGTGATTTTAATTAATAATAATATATCTAATTCCATTAAAGTTGACTTTCGGTTAGATATATTCAGAGGATGATCCCGTAACATTCTAAACTTTCTAATTAGCCAAACTGTATAGAAACTATTTACCCTTAAAACTTAGATAATATGTTAGAATATCGTTGGACGTATAATTAAAAAAGGAGACTAAAAATTAAGTTTGAGAACTTTCTAACCTATAACATCAGCCTATATCGTTTCTTTGGCATCGTAATATTATTATTTTTTTAATGCTTTATCAAGATCAATATTTTATTGTTATAATTTTTCGTATTTGATAATTTTTAAAGTTAACCATACATAATATTTCGCATTAGAAAATTAAAATTGTTGTTAATAAATAACAAGACAATAGAAAAATTATCAAATATGAATGTTTTGAGTTTGTTTTAATGCTATTAGATAATTGGAATTGAATAAGTTTAAATTGAGAACAAAATATAATGTAAACTTAAACAATAAACATTCTAAAAACTTAAAAGAAAATTCAAACTTTTAAAATGAATCCACTATCGGATCGAATAATACATATTCTTTTATGGTATAACAATAAAAATAGTTTATATTATTATTACGTACTCATACATACATATAAATATAATTGTCAATCCTTGTAAATTAATTAATATTCATAATTTGAAGAATGCTTGGTACCTATTTAATACGGAAGAAAGACATTGTTGAATTAATATTGTCGACGAATTATCTATTGAAGAACATTTTACATGTACAACAGTCACGATGTAATCATAAATACACGGCAAAATAATTAATTTGTGAGGAAACTCTACTACCAGGGTATTTATAATGTAAGGCATTTTTGTGCTGTTGGAAATACTTTTTTGTGTTGTTAATAACATATTTAAAAACAAAAAAAAAAAAATGTAATTTTTAAAATAAAAACCATTTATCTAAATTCCTAAGAAAAAAATTCTTTTTTATTTTAAATTATTAAAATACTCAATTTTTTCAAGTTTATAATAATATTATATTATAAGGATAAAAAATATTTTAAATATCGTATGTAAATAATATGTGATTTATCCTATGAGTGCACGGCCGTTTTACGATTTATCTGTAAAAGTTGATTGGTTTACACAACGGTTTAAATAACAATGAAAAAAACTAATAAAATAGTATTTTTTAATTTATTCTGTTATTCATATAAATGACTACTGCTGTTTTGTGTACAAAATCATTTAAAAAAATTTGCGAGTGCTTAGTGTCTTAAGACACTTGTGCATGTCAGCGTTTTAAAAAAATACCATAATTTAACAGTAGATTATTGTGACACATAAAACATGTTTAAAATAATTTATAAAATAAATTAAAATATCATAAATAATTTAATTTTGGTCTTTTAAGGATTTTGTGTAAATTGCCATAGAAAGTTTTTTATTGTTGCCTAGTACAGCTACTTAACTAATTAATATTTTTCAACATACTAAATGTTTTTTAACGTTGCCTAATACTTAATTATGTATGTATATTAAACATTTTAGATCAAAAATGATTACATTTTTGTAACCATAACATATTTTCTCTATATTTATAAAAAAAACATTTGAAATTTGGACTATTATAGAAAATATTTAAATAAGTGACCTAAAATAGAGGAATAGGGAGATAGAAAGTTGCTGAACGTTTTGATGACAAAAAGTCTTTAAAATAGACCTTGTATACTACAATCACTAAGGTGAAACATAATAATAGGTATATAATGTATATTTTTATTTTGATACAATATGCATAATATTATAGGTACTTATATATATATATATATATTCTCTTTGGACGTCAATTATTAAAAAATGTTTTATTTCCTCTGTGACAAATCAAATATGCGGTGGTGGACTATAAAAATAATAACTATAAGTTCAAGTGGATTTACTAGAACGATTTATTGACCGTAAGAAATATGAAGAAAAACAAAATTGTGTTGTTTGTTACAAAATTATCATCAGTACTTAATACCATTATTAAATGTAGCAATCGTTTGAAGTAAGTTCCATTAAGGAAATTAAAATATATAGAACGAATATAAATAACGAATATCAAACTTTCAAACGTATAAATAGACTTATTTATTTTATGAATTTTACACTATATGATTTCTTTGTCATGAATTAATTATTATTTATAAGATTTATATTATTTACTTCTTTGTAGTAAAAAAAAAAACATTACGTTTTTATGAAATCACTTTTGAATAATATTCGTAAACTATAAAAATTCCTAAGTAATTTTTAAATCTAATTAGATATAATTAAAAACTTGTTTTGTTTTCCTTTTTATAATTTTTTGAAACGATGTCAAAAAACATAAGTTGATTTTTTCTGTTAACTTGGACCATCAAAGTTTTTGATCTCTAAATAAACATTTGTCTGAATTTTAGATTCAGTACGATTGTGTGAACCTAAAAATGACTTTGTCTTACAACGGTGTTCTTATCTATATTTGGAGTTTGGACTGTGGTAGAACTACAAAAGTTTTGTGTATTATTGGTTAGTAGTACGTTTAGTAAGCACTTTTAATAAAAGGGATTTTTTTCCCCAGTAGTTCCTCTAAGCACAGTTGAATAAGTAATAACTACCGAAAACGATGGAAAAATATTGAAAAATCACAGCTAGGTGGTCACTCGGGTTTCATTCAATATCGTTTTAAAATATTGTAACGACGATATTTTGTCTTATAATTTTTGCTTGGTTTAAAACAAAAATACACGAAAACTGAAATTAAATTGCAGTAATACATTAGTGGACAACCGCCTCCTCCTCCTCCTTCAAAAAAAATAATAAATAAATAAATATTTATAAATGTGGTACAACAAAATATTATGGTTCATTTAATATATCATTGCAAGTTATATTTTTCTTATCAATATCCATTTTTTAGTGTTAACATTTTTAACTTGAATATTATTTTCATAACAATATGAACATTGTTTTTATTGACATTTTAAAGTTGTATGTTATTTTGTTGTTGATAAATTTAAATGTTAACTTGTACTATATATTTTATAATAACATTTATTAGCCATTTTAAACACTTGCTATTTTGTTGTTGTTTTTAGCTATTATATGTTTAGCTGTTTTGGTTTCCAGGTTATGTTGGTGACTCCTCTTTGTATCCGATCAGCCCTTTTATAATTATGTATATATAAAAAAAAAGTTATATACTTGCATTTGGTCTCAAATCAGAAAAAGTTTAGTAATATTCCCTTTTAAAGCTCAAAACAAATGCAATTATTTTTTAAAATAATTGGAAATACAGTAAAGCTAAAAAGTAAATATTTTTTTTTTGTAAATTACTTTATGAAAATCATACAAAAAGTTTATAAAAATATAATTATAACTAATTTACAATATTTTATTAGATGTAATTATATCAGTTTTAAATTTTCCAGTAGAAAACTTTTTAAAACTAAAAATATTAACATACAATTAGGAATAACTTATAGTAATAAATACGAGTATACAACATAGTGAATTTAATATTCATTAGAAATCAATTTATATCTGACAAAGGACATAATATGAAAAACCTGTTGTATTATAATTAAAACAGTTTAATAATAAATTTGCTATATAATATTACAGCATTTATGGCCAATGCTCATTTTGGACAAAATAGTGTCTTAAACGCCGTTGTCATAATCACAATTATAAATTGAAACGTGTCGGTTTTACATTTTTTTAAATTCTGGAAACGATATCGTATGGGGGTCGTATTATTGAAAATTTAAGACATTCGTTTTTAATTAAATCGATTTTAAATATTTTATTTTAATCCTAGAGACATTTTCGACAATATTATTTGATTAATTATTAAGGAGATATAAATTATTTTCAAAACTTGCCGCTACAGTGTTTGGTTTGAATATGAAAGGTTTAAAATGTTATGTTTTCTTTTTATCAAAGTTATAAACTGTATTACCTATATTTATCTACGACCCGAACATTTAAAACTAGCAAGCTTATGAATATATTAAATTCATAATTTAACTATTTTAGTAACTCAATAATTGACAGTTAAATTGGTTTGTAAGGAGCTTATGCTTTAATTCTTTGAACCTAATTCATGCAAATAACTTTTTCGTCCGTGTTCCATTTTTAATCTATTATAAAGAGAGAAAAACTTTTTGAAAAATTTTGTTTTTTAAAAGTCTAAATGGAAATATTGGTCTATAATGATATGTGCATTATGTCATTATAGACCAATATTTCTTTTTTGCAGTTATTCATACGAATGACGATTTTGTTACACACACTATAGGTAGGTACATACATTAGTCTTGGAGTGTATAAATAAACAATTATTGACTTTGAGTTACACTAGAAGTTTGTTTCAAGTCAATTGAAAACATAAATTATTTAATAATATTTCTTTTAAGTTGAAATGAAGAATAAAACGAGAATTGAAATAAATTGACATTTAACACCAATATTCTTTATAATATTACAGAACAGATAAACAGATAAATCATATCTATAGTGCCTACCAAATAGTTTAAACGTGCTCGTTATAAAAAAAATATTGCTTATATATAATGTATTATAAGACATTGTATTATTCGATTATTAAATTATATTTTATACGAAACAGTTCGTCCTAATCAAAAAGATTAATACTTGAGTCGATTTATCCTCTCGAACAATATAGAACAGTATTTGCGCGTGCATGTGCTTAATGCGTATATTAGCTGATTTTTTAAAAAAGTTTATTACAATTCGTTTAACTGTCAGTAATTTTTGTACAGAATTATTATGAGACAATTTATTATTAATTATATCGAGTATTTAAGTTTACACTTATCACCACATGTTATTGTGTTTATTTTTATTTTTATTTAAACATAATCGTGGCAACTATTATTGTTACTGGCTGTCACAAAAAATGTTTAAGATCTAAACCTAAAGGAATACATTGCATTAATTATATTAATAAATATACATATTATATTTGAAATTCGGTTGAATAATGAACATGTTTATAAATGTGTGTGTGTGCTTGCTTATTGTGTGTATTTATTTAAAATTTACAAATTAAACAATTTGTAATAATTAATTACTTAAATATTTAATAAAAAAAAAAATGTAGAGAATTTTCTGAACAACTTAATGTATTTTTAAAATTTTATTTATTATTAAAATAAATAATCATATGCATTTCGAGTTTTTCTTCAGTGAAGTTTATCGGTTAATATATTTTTAAAGACTGAGAACGATTGTTTGACGTAAACTGAAGTTACTAGGGCATATTTGAAGCAACTTAGTATTATCGGGTCTTGATTAATATCTTCGAGATGAACGTTTTTGCTTAATAGTACTACATTCATTTTTCTTAGAATTTCCAGACCTTTATTTTAATTGGAAAGCTCGTTTAATTTTGTTGTAAGTATTGCTGCTTTCGATCCAGGAATAGAATGCATTTTTTCTTTCGTACATCAATTATTGAAAAGGTTTCATGTAATGTCATATTTTGAGTTTCCAGTTTTTTATTACTATTACTAAAAATTCCAAATGAGTAGATATAAATGTTAAATCGTCGACAACAGTACCGTCTTTAATTATATTCAAAACTTTCCTAATACTTTGCGCATCATCCATTATCAGTCTCTCGATAACTTTTTTATATTCGGTAAAATAATATACATAATATAACGCAGCATGTACCTATGTTCTCCATCTTATAAAAATTGGAACAGGTGGTAAAGGGATATCATTCATTTCTTCTTTAAAAATAGAGATCCTACTCGGCGCTTTTAAGAATATTTTCTTCCCATTATTAATTAAAGTATTAACTTTTGGAAATAATTCCCTTACTTTTTCTACTAGACGATTACAAGCATGAGTGGTATACGCTACATGGACCATGTTTGTATAAAATATCTTCAAAGACTTTCCTTCTTTCACCATATATGACGCAGCGTCTGTTAATAAAAGTAATACACGTCGTTTCCATTCCCACATCTGTTCATAATAATTTTAAGGAGTCATTGATAAATCGGTAATCATTTTATTGTTTGTTTCTCCAATTGCTTGGATGCTAAAAGATAAGGTTTCCTAGAACACTTTTTATTCATAACTCCTACAATTAAATTTGTTATGTAAAGCTCCGTATATCAGTTGTCTCGTCAACAACAATATAAATAAAATTTTGCCTAATTTTTTCCTTTAATTTCATTCATTGTTTTTTTGATAGCATATATTAATATAGCTCTTTCGCAATGCGCTTTCATCTGGGATAGAATGATTAATGTATTTATTCAAAAAATTACGAAACCGTTTGTTTTTCAACTTGTGTAAAGGTATGTCAGAAGAGACCTTAGCAAAACATAAATTTTCAAAAAAAAATATTATTGGTAGAACTTGATCTAGAACTAGTTGTAAGTAATTGTTGTTTTGATAAATTATTTTTAAGTGCAAGCACATGGGCTGCTAAAATATAAAATTAAAATAAAAAAATATAGAAAATCTATTTCTATAAGTACCGACCTATTTTTATGTATTGGTCTACCTGAGACATTTTCTCACAAACAATAGATTTTCCACAAGAGTTGCAAAATACTATTTTTCCGTCAGTAAGGAAAACCTTAGTATCTTTATTTGCTGTGAAAATTCATTCTCGAATTTTGTTGCAAATCGAACTACTTATTTTCGGCATATTTACGATTTACGGACTAAATGAAAAACGACGTAACTGGTAGTGGTGTGTCGATAACTGACAAATACAGCAAGAGCAATTAAGATTATAGATAGACACAAACGTTTGTCGTAATCGATTATTCATCTTATCTTTATTTCAGTTATTATTTAAAGCCAAAAAAAATTATCTTTAATATTTCTACTTGACAAAATATTATTTTATACATTTTTTTCAAATGCTCGGTTTAATATGCAATAAATTTCGAACATTGTAAAAATATGCAAAAATATGCAATAACCATTAAATATGCAGAAATATGCAAAAACAAATTTGCTAATATCTTCAAACTATTATGATTCGTAAAGATTACTGACAAAAATCTAAAAATGTGAAAAGGAAAAAAATATGCAATTGCATAGAAATCCGTGCCCTAGTTACAATTTATAATACGTACACTATTATCATTTTATCGCTACAGATATTGTTATACATACCGGCAAAAGCAGAAGGGATCGAAGTGAGAAATAACTTTTGACTTTTTACACGCACCCCAGTCTCTTCGTCTTTCATTTCTCTGACCAGCCCCTCCATCTGAAAATATAAATTCATACCAATTAGGTAACCTGAATAATTTCGCTTGTGCGTTTTAATTGGCTCTTTAAAACATCAGCCGCGCTGCAGCGTAGAAATGCCCGTCTTATGAAGTATATTATAACTGGTTGCAGTTGAGTGTTCTAAATGTATGTTTATTGAGTGATGTGTGATATTAACATTAAAGCTGGTACCAGGAAATCAGTAATTTGTATGATTTATATAAAACTGTCTAGGGTCGAGTTCAAGCACATTAAATTTGTGTATAGACTGCATTTCATAGGTTTAATATTTCAAATTTGAATTAGTGCTACTATGTACTTTTGAACGATTCAGCAATTGAAGTGTATGAAATATTCATAAACTAAAAATTATTTTTAGTTTAGTTTTTATAAACTGTGTATAATAATACTCTGTATATGTGCGAAAAAGAATTCATTTAACTAAATTGATAAGTAGATTTGTTTTTAAAATCGATTTAAAGATGGTTTATAATTCAATTGACAGATATGAGAATATATAAACAGTTAAACTTGATTAATTTGAATTTTTTTAACTTAACATTTTTGATACTTTGAACTTTTTCTCCGGTCCTTAGAATTTTTTATTTAAACAATGCAAAGAAATAGTGTTTAACTCAAAAAGTTTCGTGGATAACTTGAAGTTCCAATTTTATTTACAAAATTAACTAACTCTCCTATTAACCGTCTAATGAGGATTGCTAATAAAGATCCCACCTTCAATTATCCTTAAAAATATTGTTCAACTGGGTCTTTGCTAAAATTATTTTAAACATTGTTACTCTTCGTTATTATTGGTAGATTGTTATTTTTCTTATTTGTTACTACTTAACATTTAATTTATTGTTAATACCTATTATATTATATATCATTTGTTTTGGGTCCAGGCCTCTATATTATTAAAATAAAATAAAAATAAAATTATAATACTAATATACGCATTGATTATTCCCCCGCATATGTACATTTATTATCGAAAATAAATTCATTAATGTTATGAGTAGTTACTGATATGTAGTTTATCTAACTGGTTTACCATGATCAATCAAAAAAATTAATAATTTTTTTTAACCGATTCTTTTTGTAAATTTGATGATACTAAAAAATATAAAAAACAATTACACATACTTTATAAATATTATAATAAGTAATAAATATTGTGCTGTTTTAAACGAAATATTTAAAAATGTAATTTCTTTATTTTTCTATATTGTTATTTTGGATAACTTGAACTTTTTGGACTGTCCCTTCAACTTCGAGTTAACCAAGTCCAATTTTAATATACGTATTATATGTACCTTTATAGCAAAATTATTTTTGAAATGCATTGACGTTTCGAAATATCGTCATTATAAACAAATTGGTTTGTATTGTAATAATCATCTTATTTCAGTGATTTGAAATATAATGCTGATGAAATATGTACGTACCTTGTCAAAGGCAAAAGGCCTGCGTCTGCGATCCGATTTATCCATGTTGTTGGGGGCGGGGGGGCTGGGTCGCGTAAATACGTCACTTACCCTGGCTCCATCGGTCTCTGTCCCCGCCCCCTCATTGTTTTGGACACTCGTTACCCGTTCATTTGATCTAAAACATTACATTAAGGCTGTGATTAGAACTTAAAAAAATCGTAGAGTAAAGCTGCAGATCAAAAACTTCATTGATTGTAGAAGACAAAAACAGATAATTTAATATAATTTTTCTCTTTGATATTCTCCATATTTTTTTCATGCTCCACAGATAATTAATTAATTTAGAATTACTGTACCCAAAAATTGTTTTAAATTCATTATTTATATTAAATAATTCTCTTTTGTGTAGGTATGTATAATAATAAACAGTTAGGAATATATTATAACAATAAATTATTAAAAAACCTTTTAACACCTATGACACAATAATATTCTAAATTACACACACAATAATACTCTAATATTCATTTTTCAATAACTACCTACCTACCTACCATATATACGTAGAAACATTTTTTTGCCGATGATAAGTATTAATATAATTTATGCATCGCTATAATCAAATGTTTATCAACTGTTATATAATCGATACCTAATGAAGAAATCAAGTTAATTAATAATACATGTACACAAATATAGCATAATATTACACATGTATTTACAGGTACCAACGAGGTATTTCTAATGAAACCCCAGTCAGGTTACTTTACCTACAAGTATTTTAGCTCTATCTATAGATATAAACTTATTTATACTATATATGTTTTAATTAAAAGCAAACACTTTGAATTCAATACTGATTGAAAAGCATATGCTGAACTGCTGAAGAGTTATTGTGTTTTCATTTTAGCTACTATAGCATTTATGACACTTTTTTGTACTTAAATATACATGCATTGAACATTTTAAGAAACACATTGAGAATTGTTATTTTTTTTATCTATTTCTACAATTAAAAATTTAGACCATTCAAAATGTTTAAATATAATATAAACAGTTTAAAGTATATAATATATATTAAAGAGCCACCGAATTTACTATTTAGTACTTATCGATGTAAGTATAATAAAATCTAAGCGCTTGCAGAGGTTTCTTGAATATGTTTACTTTATTATATACTATTACTATAAAATTTCACTGATTTATGATAATTTGTATTCATACTTAACAAAATTATTGTAAAATCAAAAGTACCATCTGGAATAGTTATGCAAAAAAGGTACTACAATTTTTCAATCATTTCTTCTACCCTTATGTCTTCACAAGAAAAGATATTAAATGAAAAAAAGGGGAGGAAAGTAGGTAATCGATCTACTACAGTACGTATCAAGTGTACCTTGTTATTGAGTAAATCGGCGTAATATAAGTGTCAAATTTGAATTCAATGATAAATAATTGCACATAAAATCGGAGTGATATTTCTTTAGAGTTACAATAAAATAGGAAATCATTTGATGAGAAATATTATTTTAACACGTTATTATCCAATTTTGTAAACATTTTAACTTCAGATGCTCATAAAATATATTTGTTGAATTACGATCAACCTTTTATATAATTTCAGATACAATAAATAATGAAGGAACCTTGTATTACATTTTAAAGCATTTTGTCAGAACAAACATTTTTTTATTGGCATTTATGGAAAAAAAAATCAAAAATGTCAAATGTTTATAAATATAGTTCTAAAAGATTATAAATAATTTTGAAATTATACCATATAAAAATATCTTAATAAATTTAATAATATTAACATTTTGTAAAAATTTAAAGTATCTATAGGGTTATCCGTTTTTTTTTAATTACAACAAAATGAGAAAATCGATTTTTCGAAAATTGTTCCCAATTTTTTTTTTGTTTTTCCAAATTATTAAGAAAAGTACTAGAATTTTTTTATTTTTGACCCCTTAAAGTATCAAATAGATTCATTTCCTTACTAAAATAGATATTGAGGTCCAAAATTTAAACATTTTTATTGTTTCAAAGGCCATGACCGACACAAAAAAAAGTTAATTACTCCGCTTAGAATCTAAAACATTGTTGTAAGATTAAAATAATTCACTTTTCGGTTGGAATCTAAAATGTAATTTATTAGAAATTTCTCCAAAAGTAATAAATTATGTAATCACTATTTTTAAAAATATATACGACTGCAGTAACAAAACTGTAAGTAGGTGTGCCATTATTGTTGCCAATTTCTCAGAACAAATTATTCTTGGTTGCTTTATTACGTTCGATCAATATAGTGTTGATGAAAAAGCGAATAATTAATTATATTTGAATAGTAACATTATTTTATGTCGTTATTAATTATTAATTAATATACATTACAACAGCAAACACTGTTCCCGCAAATGGTGTTATATAACTGTACTCAGTTCTCATATACATGTTACAGTATTACACGGTACACGCGATCTCTTAATCAATCCAGAATTGAGAGGAAACAGGATTAATTTTCTTTTCAGTATCGCACAAAGGATTTAAAATTCTACAGTACCATAAGCCCATTTTTATTACATACCATTACGTCAAAAGCACGAATTCATAGTCTGTTATACAATAGTACCTGCCTAGGTATAATGCTTTTAAGACAAGACTCTTTTCAGGCTTAATAGGCTTAAATTCTGATGGCTGTAATCTTTTTCACACTTTTTTTTTAATTTTTAATGTCAGAATATCTTTGTCTGATCTATGTTTAGATTTATTCATATACAAAAAGTATATTTTGTCTCTTAGCGTGTTTTTTTTTTTTTGTTATTAACGAGAATTAATTAATAAAATTAAATTAAAAAAAAAAAATAAAATATAATAACTGATTCTTTATTTTTATCCGGTAATTTTTTGATGACTGCTTAAAATTTGTTAGCCTTGCAGTGTAATCAATAAAAATCTAAAATATATTCTTTTAACCGTTTTTAACAAATTCTAGTATACGGTAGTGCACTAGTGCTTATTTTTCTGGAAATGTCGATCACCATATTTGGTTCACTATAATATAAACAATATTAACTACGAGCCATATTTAAGTTAAATAAATGCATCAATAGTTTTCATTGAAATAATATTGGAATATAGGAATATATAT
This sequence comes from Pentalonia nigronervosa, assembly GCA_014851325.1. NCBI lineage: Eukaryota > Metazoa > Arthropoda > Insecta > Hemiptera > Aphididae > Pentalonia > Pentalonia nigronervosa. Next base: position 29,015 of record JACXSJ010000800.1, on the reverse strand, counting down.
ATTGGAATATAGTATAATAATATATACTTATAGGTTCCTATCTTATAAAAAAAGGAAAAATATTTGTTTTGGATTTCATATTTTTTAGTTAATAAAAATATATGAAATTATGTTAAAAAATTATTTGAAAAAATATTTAAATATTTAGTATTGGCTAATTTACTCCAATTTTTTATTTTATATAAAACCTGTGGTTCAGATTAAATAGTGTCATCTCGCTTACTTTGATTTATGAGCAAAAATAATTGGAATATTGTATTTTAAATTCATATCAATAAACTATGATTAATTAGCTTACAATCAAGTTAAATTCAGACGAATCGGTGGATAATATCATATTGGAAATGAGAAAAATATTTACATATAGAATGTATATATACAGTTACGGTAGATAAAAATACCTGGAAACACTTTCTTTATATAAATACATTTTTTGTTAAACAGTCTCTTAAAAAAACTCACTTCTCTTTTTGGTCAAATGTATTATTTGAAATTTACAAATACAAAAACTTCAATTTACGATTTATTTATAAATATAAAGTTTGAGGTTTTATATGTGATCGACACTTATTCGATTTATCTTTTTTTTTTTGTATTATTCAGTTATTACTTATTATATATTTTATTAAGCATTTTACAGTTATTAGGAATACCGAACTACATCAAATGATGTTATTTATTTTTTTTTAACACGATTTTATCCACGTATATTGTGTAACGTTAAATAAAACACTTATATATACTTGTAGGTCACGGCTGTTTATATTACATTTCAGATAACGCGTTATTTGGTAATAGAGATTTAAATTTCAGACATTTGAAGCAAAATACCATTATGCAGGAATTATTATTGTATAACTATTATTACTTTAATATTACTATCATTATTATTGGGGGCGGCATAACAATAATTATAGATGGCTACGATACTCTAACATTTCTTTTACAAACTAATTTTCTTATATTTACTCTGTTAGTAAGTAATTTATATAATCGTAAATAAAAATATATTAATAAAGTTATAAATTAATCAAAGCCAACTGTGCATTTTTGTTATGTAATATTTTATTAGTAAGTATAATCGTTTTTCTTCTTAACCACTTAATTCATTACAACATAATATATTTTTGAAAAACTTAACATCTTAAATATCTTGAGCTGCTTGAAGACTCTTAAATTAAACACTGTTTGGATTATATACGAATTTTGATATTTATAAAACTAAAGAACTGATGTTATGCAATTCTGGCCAATGATTATATTTATAAGTATTGTAATGTATAAGTGTTGTGTTTTTAAGTTAAGAAAACAAATAAACTAATATAATATGTATATTATAAAATTACAACTAGGAAAAAGTATTTTGTCATCAAAGAGAACATTCAAAATGGGTCGAATGATATAATACTTTGATATATTAAAAAATGGTAAATAAAAATGAATTTCAACTTCACAAATCATAATAGATGCATTTAATTATTTCATAAGTTGAAGTCTATACCTGATGTAAATAGTTTAATACAAAATGTATAAATTATTATTTACTTATACCGAATATTTTAATGTTGACATATAATTTATATATTTCTATTACTTTATATTGTATAAAATTTTTAAATACTTTACTTATATTTTAATCATATTGTATATTAATTTATTTTATAGGAAACATTTTTTTTTTTTTTTTTTGTTAAATGATTAATTATAATAAATATAAATTAAAATTAATTATGATAAATACATACACGTAATGAAAAATATAATGTTTATTTTAGTTGAGCTTTTAACTGACTAACCTAATAAGAAATAATTAAAACAAATTATTGTAACTAGAAATGCATCTATAAAAATTACGTTTCTATGATTAAATATACAAAAGAGGAAACCAACATTTTATTTAGTAGGCATTGAACGATTTAGTTTTTTAGGATAGAATATTCTGAAGTTATTTACAGCTCAAATATTTTGACCACATAAAGTTAAAAACAAATTCGTATAATGGCTGGTTTAGGATTAAAATCATATTAGGTAGGTACACTGTAAAACATGAAATTGATATTGCTACTGATAAACTGTATAAATTTGTAATATATTGTGTTAATAGGTATTAATAAGTTGTTTAAATAATAAAATTAATTAATTTTAGATGTATAACGCACCATATATTGTTTATTATTTTATTATACTATGATTATTTTAATAAATTAATTGAAATATATTGGATTATAACATGTATACATATAATGGTTTTTTTTATAACTTATTGAAATGAATTAATTCAAATTAATAATATTTCCTTAAAATATGAATTTTATACTAACCTGAGTACAATTTTTAATGCTACAAATTAATGTTATTCAACCTTTAAAATTTAAATTCATTTTTATTTGAGTAATATAATCTTAAACTCCCAACATAATAATATTTACCCTCATGCATTAGGTCAACGTTAACTTTTATGGTTATGTAGGGCTGTGTTCATACTTGAAATTTTATAATGTTTGAATTTTCATTGATAATCATATCATAAGTCATTAAAGTGTGTAATGAAATTTCTAAACTTCGCCGAAGTTATTAAGTAACTTTATTTGGTGTAAAATAATTTAAGTACTACTTTTGCGTTTTGTACTATAGTTCCTTAAAATTAGTTATTTATACAATTTCACAATTTCACAATTTATACAATTTTGATTTTATAAATTAATTATTTATACAGCAGTTTAACTATATTATTTTAATTATTGTTTATATTTCCAGAATACGTGTTGAATAAAGTTTGTGTACTCGTTTTAATTTTGATAGGTTCTCAAAAATAAAATTGTATTTGATTTTTGGTCTGGAATATAAACTTTTTTAAATACAATTTTTTGTATCATCATTATCAAAACTGTATTTTATCTAAAAAATAAAATAAATAAATCTGAACGTTAATCAAATTTGCATCAACTATTATTTCAGTTTTATTTTTATAGTTAGGTGATAAAATTAAACTTTTAAAATGTAAGCATTTAATAAAATAAAATTAAATAGCCTATTAAAGCTTATTATCATAAAAGTAATTATTAATTTACTCGCTTACTAAATGATACAATTGGAGTACCTATTATAATTTATTATTCCTGCATTTTAAAATTGTATCATATTTTCGTGATAAAAATGTGTTATGTGTAAATAAAATATAGCCATACTATCATAGCTTATGTTATTATTAATTATTGTATGTAGGTACGTGTGGTTAATATTAAAATATTTTAGTGACTGACTTTTGTTTTCGTTAAATGAAACAAACGGCAAGTAAAAAAATATTTTTAAATTGTATAAATAATACGTTTATTTATCTTGTAAAAATACTATTAAATATTCTGTTTGTCAAATAAATTTACAATACAGTACACAGCCTACCTACAGTTATGAATTTATATGTCTTAGAATTGTATACAGCCCTTGGTGAAAACTCAAAATAATAAACGCAATAGTATAAGATATACAGTATACACGTAAACTAATGAAATATTATGTGTGTGTGTGTGTGTGTGTGTGTAGTACAACTCAAAGTCCTACCAGTTTACTTCCGTAATTCCCTACTCAATCATTGCATTATGCTGATAATGCCACGGTAGCCATAGCAACGATAGTCCTAAAACATCGTTACAACTAAAATCTATTAAACCTTTAACCCCGATAAAAATATATTATACAAATTAATATGTCTTTAAAGTACCATCAACGACTCGATTATTTTTGTTAAATCAAATTACGCTCAGGAATAACTAGTATAAAGGGGACTCGATCATTAATCATCGTGTGAAATGTATACATCTATTATATACACAGCCAATATTTAAAACAAATATAACCGTAACCGTTAAACGATGAACACAAATTCAAATGTTAAAACATTAAGCAAATAATATTTAAGTTCAGTGCTTTTCAATGATGTCGAGATTAAAAATTTGAAATATGGTCCAAACAAACTAATAATTTTAGATCTATTTTTTAATCTTTTACGTACGTTTGTATCCTTATCTGAATCCAATTTACTCTAATTTAATATTTAATTATAATAACGTGTTCATTCGTATTTTATACATAATTTCCTAATTTGTATAGTTATTACAATTTTTGAGTTGTTATCGTATTTTTTCCGCTATAAAAATATTTTATTTGCTCTACACGCATTTGTTTTTTTTATACTTGGCCGTGGGTGCTATTTCAGCAAGGATAAAAACAAATATTGACTTTGCCGAGAAGTATAATAATAATTTTTCTTTCAATTTTTGTACGTTTCAATAAAACAGATGATTGTTACAATAAGCATAACATTATAAGAAATAAAAACGCATAAAATGCATAACCTATAAATATATATATATATATATATTTATTTATTTTTATTATATTTCACGAATAAATGCAAATTTGAAAACATATTTTAACTTGTCGGTTGTCGTTTACCTGCAGGTGAATATACATCGTTCGAAAACCGCTTTTGCATTGTTATTTTAGTGTCTGTCATTATATTGTCGCGTATGGCATAGCAACATATTCTTTCTATAGTTTCGATAAAAAAAAAAAATATTAACGATGCACGAATGATGACGTATCGGCCGCTTGACGTTTTCGATCTATCATATTATGATACGACCGTACGTCGTCTACTCGTGTGCGAGACGTTAAAACATTTGTATGGGAAAAAAAAAATATGTCAGGAAAATAACAAATATACGATGTAAGACTATATACGAATCTGCGGGTTACACAGATTTCTGGTATTACAATATTGGCCGCCATTAAAACGGTCGTCGGATATCTTACGACTAAATGGGAGAGGAAACGGAGGAGGACTAATCTAATAAAAGAAAATCTCGACGAATGAACGGCGGTCGATGACCACAACGATTGATTTGTACAGAATTCGGTGAATATCGCGGGTGAGAAAAAGCCCGGTCGGAAACAATTCTATAACGTTTGCAGGTGTCCATAGGCGATAAACCCAACTTTGTGGAGAGGGAGAAGATGGATGCTATTCAAGTGCTAATGGGTTGAGAATCAGCATACCCTTCCCCCTTCGAAAGTACAAATCTTTCGACAGACATTCGAAAACGGTTGTCCGGGTTTGCCGAGCCGCTTTCTGCCTAACCAGTAAAATGGTCCATTATAATACACCTATGTCTAATACCTACATACCTCTATACAAAGCTACAAATCAATACAATTAAAAACGAATTTAAAAAGAAGGAACAGATTTGAGTACATTTTAATTGTCCAAAATTGTGTTCGGGGCTCCCCTTTGAGTTTTACCAACATACAAAAAAAGTGCAAATCACGATACATTTTCTCTTTCAGTTTGTTGCAATAATATTATAGCTTTCATACCGTCATATTCACCATCGCGAAATATCATTCTTTTTACATTTAATAAAATTATTGATTTAAGATGGCGTCGGGTTCCATTCGGATTAGTCTCCGTCGTCTTTTTTCTTTTCAAGCGTTCGCTTTTAATTACCTTACATTGTCTATCCCACATTTAAGCTCTGAGGCTGCTGTTTAAGGTTTCCCCGAGAATTATACCAAGGGAATATACCACAGGTATTGCAAGTTTGCGGCCAGGTTGTGATTTTTACCAATGCCGGAAATTTGACAGTTTTCAGCTTTTTCAAATCTTAATTTTAGTTCAATTATTATTCCGAGCACGTGGATCGTCGGCGCTGCATTAAGTTCGAGAAACTCGTAAACTTTACTTCTCTATTACGGCGAACATATATGTAATTGGAATATAATATGACGCTACAAATATTACAATATTTTTGTATTCTTACGGTATCACAGACATAATATCTGATTTAATTTAATGATTTAATAATTTGATATCATAGTATCTGATTTAATAGGTAACAGCATTTTATACTATCGTTGCATACCGGACGAAAATACAAGTCATATTCTTCGATCCCAATTATATAATAACAATTCGGAGAAAACAGTGTACCGTCCATTTGATCTTAAAAACACGTTATGTTAAATGTTAGAATAATATCAAATAATAGTTATCGTGCACCTGTGCCTACTTATGATCTACCTACAACAACGCAACACTGGTGTTATTTGAGTATAATTATTTTGTTAAACGCATCGTCATGATTTTTTTTCTATAAAACGTAATTGACTACACGCTGGTTACTAATTGACAATACAACAACACAATGTGTGCGATCCATTTAATATTAAACACAAAACACGTTGTCATCATTCATCAAAATCGACGTCGTTCTATAGAAACTATAATAATATAGTATTCGACTATTATAAATGTATCCGATTTCAAGAATGTATTAAATGCGACAAACAAATTTAGCGAAATATAATGTACGACATGTTATATATAAACTCTTCCTGATTGTTTGTCTTACGCGCACTATAACGTCAAAATAATAATTTAAAGTGTGCAATAATTTAGCATATTTATATGAGCTATATTGATCGTAAAACATATTTATATCATGATATAACGGAATATGAACGATAAACAAGATGTTCAACCGTGTTTTTTCTCGTATAATTTTTATTTATTTTGAACATAATTCAAAAATTCAAAACAACCAATTAATAAGTCTCGATTTTTCAAAAATATGTAAAGTTTAATTTTTTATTTGTTTTAAGTAATACTTTGTTCTTGAGTTTTAAAAAAATTAGTACTGAAGTAAAATAGTTATATAATATTAGAAACAAATCTGGTGAACGGATGCGATGTATATGCATATTGAGTACACATTATGTAATATTGTAGGAACAATGAACCTGGTACATCCGTAATATTATTTCGATCAGAGTAAACAAAGTTGTACATTTTTTTTAGATTATTTGTACATATTTTGTACGTATATGCCTGTCATCAGAGGATTCTTCGTAGCTTCACTTTCTTCTGTCCAATTTATCGTTAAACCACTTAGTACTGAAAATTATTTTTTCTTTCTCTTTAAAATATAAAATGGAATTAAAATAGGTTATACGTAACATTTATTGATACAAAATATTAATTATGCGATTTCTCTATCACGAAATCTATTGCATACCATACAATTTGCCTGACGTCATATAATATTTTATCGATGCTTCCAAAAATATGATCAATGTTTTGAGTTGTAATTTTTAATTCATCTCGATAAATGTAATAACACTGTATATATTGTTATAAAAAACTTTCTTTATAATTTGGGGTTATGCTAACATTTTTTTTTTAGAAACTTAAAAGAGTATATTAATTTTGTACAAAGCATGCATTAAATCGTTGTGCTATGTTCTATGGTGTACTATAGCAGGATGTATATGTTATTGTATTTTTTTTTTTCTATAATAAAAACAAATACCAATCCACAAAATTTACCAATACATTAAAATATAGTTATACTATATTATAATAGTGGTAAGTTTACTCTGTGGTAATGAATGACAAATGCTGTGATGCAATTTCGTCGTAAAATCCTTCTTGCACCGTCATCATCTCTTTGCTGCTGATGTAATGCGTATCGAAATCGGTACAGTTAAACTTGTATATTTTGGTCTTATGAAAAATTAATTAGTTTATATAACAATATTTTTTTCTATTTTTCACTTTTTTTTAAAAAAAAAAAAAAGGTTTTGGGTTGCATAAACAATCAATAATTGTTTAATGAATCAATAATGAGCTAATGATCCCATACAGTTTATATATAGCATAATAATCTTATATATGATTTATAAGATTAAATTAATAAATCTTTTATGTAACTCAAGGTAATTGTATATAATTTACTAAATTTAACAAAAATAAATATGGCTTTTAATATTAATCATTTTAAATTATAAGTAACCATAATATAATACAATTTTTTTTCTAAAATAACAATTATCAATTTTGTTTAACGATAAATAATACCTTTTTATATCTAATGTAATGTATTATAGTTTATTAGTGATAAAAAAATGTAATACCTAACTTAGGGATCGTTAATTATAAGAGATTAAATAATATTTGTAATATTATATAAATATTTATTTCAATTTTTTAAGTGCGAGATTTTATTTTTAATCTTAATAAATATAATTGAAAGCTTCGTAGAATTTGTATTTAAAAATATTTTTTTCTGCTTCTTTTAAACATTGTGAAATGTTTAGTATAAAACAGAATCTGAAATTATCAATCTTTTGTCAAGTATTATAAAGGTTCGAGGTTTGGAAAAGTTCTAACACGCGATGCTTGCTGAGGAGTAAAATTGAAAGCCTATCATTCTAAAATCAAGGTAATCGTTTCCTTTAAGCAAAACTTAAAAAAAAATATTCTCATTGTTTTAAAAATAAAAATGAACATATTTCTTACTTTACATAGAATATAAAATATTGAAAAATATGTATTATTGAATACAAATCATAAATTACGATCCAACGATAAACATTCATTTTTCAAATGAAAATCTTCTTTTTCTGTAAATTATTAAACAGATTTACAAGTAGTTTTTTAGTTATTGAATTTGATGCACTAAGAACTATTATTGTAGTCCTTAATAATGGATTAACATAAAATGGAAAATAAATATTAATTTTAGTCCAACACTCAAACAATTAATACAAATTACAAAATATTAATATATTAATAACAATAATTTTCAAAGCATCATAAATTCATAACCCATATTATCCTTAGTTAATACAATTTAATACTACGAAGCTAAGCGTTTAAATTTCGATTTAGATGCATCAATATTTTTAAAAAATCATCTACTCAACATTTATTATAAAAAGTATGGTTCTCATTTGAATAAAAGTTTGTATTACTACAGGAAATTCCTTAAATGTCAAAAAATTTAATTATATGAAAATATAACCGTTAAGTAATTATACTTAAATTTCTAATATAAGTTTTTGAATAAATGCATACCTAATTAACGGAAATGCGATCACCATTTACCATGTTTATCTATTCTATATCCATATGGAATTATTTATAATAATATATGTAAAAAAGCACTAATACACTTGATTCCTCAAAAAGAAAATAATTATAAAATAAAACTGTAATAGAAAATCGGATCATTTCGTTTAATTTGATATATTTTATCAATTACTATAGTATTGTTTGCAAACTAATTTTTTTTCTCTTCATGTTCACATCGCAACTCACAATATTATTTCATTCGAAAATCGCTTAGGTAGTTAGATAGGTACGGAAAGTATATTCAGCAGTAGTGAGAAGTTAAAGTTTTATTCTGTTTTTATTTTCGATATGCACTACAACGAAAAATATGGTAGGTATTATATTTTTATCCGACTTAACATCGGTGTCTCCTATAAAAATCCGGATTAAAATGTAACGTTTCTATAATATAAAAACAAACAGCGAATTGATAATAATAAATTTTGTTGGTTCTTCGTTTGTATTTTCGTGCTCTGTCATGCTATGAGAATTGTTTTAAAAAAAATTTATGTGGAGTATAAAAAAATTCAGTCAACTTTTTTGAAAGTTTAATTTAATATGATTTTTTCAATTTAAAAACAATAAAAACGTTTTACGATGTAGGTAGTGATTATACGGGGATGTTTTTCATCAAACATTTAATTAAACATTTTATCTGTTTTTTGAAATATTATGTATTTCATGTTTAAACCTCTAAATTATTTCATTTTTATCGTGTTTTTTTTTTTATTGAACATTATATTACAACCATTTTGTATAACTTTATTATATATAAATACCTAGTACCCTAACAATATTATTTATACAATTCGATCTTGTATAATACAATATAAGGATTGTCCGTGTTTATTTTAGTTAAGTATGCACTTAACAGTTAACATATCAATTTAATGTTATTATTTTACAAAATATGTAATGCCGTCCGAAATAACGATTGATAACTTAGTGAATATAAATTATATGTATAGATTACAGGTATTCTATTATGAAGTTATTTTACTTGCGGTAGAAATTCTTATAATGTCCATTATATTTTAAAAGTATTTTTTCTAGGTCTTATATGTGTGGACGTGTATTAAAAATTCAAATAATTCAAAAACTTCCACCGTCTTTGTTTATTTGTTTTAAAAACAAATAGAGGTTTACCCGATACATGAACAATGCAGAAATACGACATTATGTGATGACGTATATAAAGTACAAGTATACACTACAATTTTGTCATAAACTTTTAGTAGTTTTGCTAAGTTACTACATATACAGTCTCGTTCCTTACCCCATATATTTGATTGTATTTACGATATATATTTTATATTATTGTTACAACTGTTTTCTTTGCGTTGTTGTCTAAACTTAATATTTATGTACGTAGCAGTGCGTATAGAATTAATTTTAATAGAGCTTATACGTCATATTGGTTTTAATTTATATTCACGTGTTTGACATAGTGACATATTATAATACCTAGTATTAAAATTATATGCGATAAAATCATTGTATTGATTTATTTTGAAGTTTACAAGTGATTTTGTAATTTATTATATACACACAGATGCGGTTCAAATAGTTATATTATCTAATTATTATCGTATCACTAAAATGTAAAATTGAAAACTTTTTATATTATTAACAACTTTTTGTGTTAATTTTAGTTTTACCATGCTGTCTGCAGTAAACAAACTTAAAATTTATTGCTTACGTTGTATTGAAACAGTGCGTCTTGACACTCGACTCGTATTTGGTTGATTTGAATCGTAAAACTAGTCTGGTACTGTAAATTGTAATAAAAGGCGCCTAAGTACCTCACCTTACATCAACACCGCGATTTTTTTTTCAGGACAATATATTTATCGCACGTCGCTCACATCCGACAGATGTGTTTGTCTCGATGTTTGAATTTTGGTTCGAATACATAATATAATAATATGTCAGGGCGTTAATAAAACACCCATAATTATATTTTACTTATGAAGTCTCGTGTATAGAATATTTCATTCTTAATTATTGTTACACCCCAAATTCTGAATTCGGAACCTTTGCGTTAATACACGCTAAATAATTTATTGCTTAATTTCATGAAAATCATTGATTATTAATAATGTTTGGCATTTGCGTAAACGCACTTTAGCATGTGTAATGATATGCTGATAAATAATTTAATAAAAATGCCGGCGACTGTATAAGTGTATTTTTATTTTTTTAACCATACGTATTGTTATATTATATTCATTTTCTAAAAATAAATGAACGATTTTCCTTATTTTACATTAATGTTATACATTTCGATTACTTTATTATTGTTTATATCAATTTGTAACAGTATTTGAGTACTTTAGAATTTTCGATAAACTACAATAAAAACAGAAGTGGAACACTAAAACGAATGCGGAAGATAATACATAAAATATAATGGTTTATAATGATGGAAAACTTTTCTATCAGCGAAAAAGTGTTTATAAACGTTTAAATGGATTGCAGTTGACCGTTACGCGCAATAATAATTATAATAAACCACTGTGTTAAATAAACATAATAATATTAGCTATGGCTTATGGATAATAATTGCAGTTTGAACAATTGGAGAGTACAATATGCAAGGCGCTATTGTTTGCAATATTTATTAATAATTGAAGCATGATTGACAGACTTTTCTAAATGCACATTAGTCATTAGGTACTCACTATAACAATATGTCACCATTTCACCAATGTATAAACACAAACTATTATATATTTAATATATATATATTAAACCTCAATACTAAAAGTGTATCGGAAAATCATTACGAGGACTGTACACAGAAGAAATCATGATTAGCGAATAAAATTGATATTATTGAAAAAAAAAAAAAAAACGTAAATCATCGTCGCAAGAATGCAAGATAATAATATCATATTAACTTACATAGAGTGTTGTTGAAACCCGTATTCTCAGTGAGTGACACCGATGTATATAAGTTCACCGTGTTAATTGCTCCAAATAAATTAAGTGGCATGAATAGAATACATTTTCGGGGAGTCTGAAATAATAAATCACCGCGGTTCGTGATCCCGGGCTTCTGAAATAATTTGAACATTGAACCGTTTATTTCAATCATCACCGGCATAATGATAATATATTCGAAGGCATTTTTGCTCAGTGGCTTATTCTATCGAAATATAAAGAGAATATATCAGGAGGGTGCAAAGTTGTAACCCTTAAACCTCTCCTGTTATTTATGGCACCGTTATATGCGTAGTAATATATATAGGTATACCCTATTATTTTATAATAAGCGAGACGAACTATAGCCACGGTATAATAACAATTTTTACTCGCGACCACACATCGGCTATACGAATAAAACCTAGATCGTTATCACCGTAATATTGTGCACCTCCGATACACGTATATTGTCATACACGCATACAGTCGATAGTGGCTTTATAAAAAAAAAAAAACATTAACGCGTGCAGGCCTGAGACCTGTCTGTCTATACGACGGCGGAAATAATGCAATACGCGCCACGCACGTTGTTGTTTCACTCGCTCACTCTCCGTGTATGACGCATACAATATATATAAAAGCCAGTGTCTTGGTTTGCGTGTTCTTTCGAAATTACGGTCGCGCCAATCAGAACACACACACACACA
>JACXSJ010000800.1:0-16333 GCA_014851325.1 Pentalonia nigronervosa | reverse complement strand
GACTATATAACTGTGCGGCGTTCGCCGGTCGGTCGCGTCGTGGTGACTGTGCTGGCTGCGGCGCCTAACGTTTCGCGTTACGATCGAGCGCGTCCGCCGCGATACCGTTCATCCGGCGGCGGCGATGGTCATCTCCCGCGCGCGTTCTCCCAAAACGGCGACGGTCGGTAACGCGCGCGTGTACTGTTGTCGCGGGCGTTGTGTTTATGTGTGTTGGCGATTAGACGCGTTAACGGTTTGCCGGCGGTGTCGCGTGGCCCGTGGTCCGAAGGTTTTTGTCGACGGCGTGCGCGCCGAAAACGGCGAATAAGGGAAAATAAAAAAAAAAAAAAAATCAATTAACGAATGCGACCTGAGTGTGATGACGGCGGCGGTATAACACCATGGGCGGAGGCGGTTCACACACTCGTGCACGCGGGCAGGGAGAGGGCGCGACAAGGCAGCCGGCCAGCCGGACGGAACAGACGGACAGACGCGCGCGCTGGTACGGTTTCTACGAATATTTTTGGGGGCCGCGTTAGGCGCGCTCACTCGGCCATCGTTCGCTCGGCGACTGAGCTGCTTCTGGGCGCCCACCAGCTAAGCGGCGTTCGGCGACGCCGCCGGGATAATGCGCTCTCACCGCCCGCCCGCCCACAAACATGCTCGCCCGCCCGCTCTAGCCCCTTCCAACCGCGCGCGAGTGTCGGTGGCGCCGCCCGTGGTGGTCGCGCGCGCTCCGCCGAGGGGAAGACGGCCGCGCTCGTATACCCGCCGAGCGCGTGTGGGTGGGTGTACGCGTGTGTGTGCGTGAGCGAGCGGTGTAACGTCGGTGTGGGTGAGCGGCGTGCGCGTCGGGGGTTTCTCATGCGCTTATCTCTGCTCCGGCTGCGGCGCTTACACACACACACACACGCGCACACGCACGCACACACGCGCACACATATATACACAAACATATAAATACCCCGTATGCGCCTGACCTTAACCCACCCCTCCCCACTGACCCCGTAAGCATTCGCTTTCCCCTCCCTACGGCATGCCGTCTTGCCGCCGTCATCGCGCCTTTCTCGTTCGCTAGCCACCACCGTCGAACACCCTTCTCTTCCAAAACGTCGTTTCAACCCCTTCGGAAAAATATATATATAATATATATCGTGTACTATAATATATTATATGTATCGCGGTCTGCCAGCCAGCCAGCCACACGTCATAAAGGACATTGGATACTAATCTTCGGCCCGCGTTAAAAACATCCACCCTGTCCGTCGCACCACTATAGGACTGAGGTTTCCTGCTCACCTGCGAAAAATCGTGTCCGTCGCACCAGATACGCGGATACAAATTAGTATATAATATACAGACGATTCTGTTGCCGTCGAGTATATATATATTATAATATTAATGCATATTATAAACGTAGTGGGAGCAATTAATTTAATTTTTTTCCACGCCTTTTCCGCTGTTCGCCTTACGTCACGCGGTCTCTAATCTCTCGGCCCGTGATACGTTATAGTGCACAGCTATATATGCATACGACTTTTGTTTAATATACATTTCCTCCTCCCGTCGTTCTTACGGTGGGTAGGGAGAGTACAGGCTAGTACAATATTCTATAGAGGGCTTTATGCGCGTACGCGACCTTTGACGCATATACTTAGACGCTACACACGCCTATCTACACCCGCGGCGAATGGCATACAATACGAAAACAACGGGCCGTACAATGCAATCGACCCTCGTGGAAGTTTTTTCTTTCCTACTAAAATCACTCAGAACTTCCTAGTTTCGACCCTTCGTCGATAATCATAATTGATAATATAGTATATATTATTATACCTTTACTATTCGCGTTTTGGAAACAATTTTTATTATTTTACGGTCGCGATTATTATATCCTATTGTTTGATTTTATGAGTCGTACTTCAAAAATAGAACCAACTCAAAAAAACGGAATTTTGTGATCATACTTTAAAAAATGTTTTATTAACAGCACAACGCATGAATAAATTATGATGATAAGATGTATAATCAAATAAATATCGACGATACGGATGTGTACGTTTATTACGCGGTTTGAAAACTGAAAACTAAAATAAAACGCCATTGCAATTTTTTACAACTTTATTTGTAATTTCGTAGTAAACTCATAAAAAATGCTCATCTATATAAATAACGTGATTTTGATTATCGATACCAAACTTTTACCAAAATAAATTAACTTATAAACAATATTTTTCTAGCTACGAAAAATAATCAAATTTCGGCTTTGATGGAGGAATCGCAAATTATTACGTATTATTAGGTGGTATATTTCGGCCACTATAATCGAAATTAATGAACTTTGTTTGTCAACCCTATTCAAAAATTATAAAGTCTGATAGTAAGATAAAAATCATTTAATTTAACGTTAAAGTTGTATGCGATTTTGAACTCGGGAGATCCGCTAAGATACACTTTTCCACATAAAATATTATATAATATTATATTTAGGTAAAAAATCAGCGAAATAATTACTGAACATTATGAAGTAATAGTACAATAATATGGTGTATTTGTAGTATATTTAAAAGTTCAAACAGAATATAGGTATTGTTATTTTATATTTATAATAATAAGTACTAACATTAATTTGTATGATGATAAATGTTAATACATAGCTGATTTAATATGCTATTACACATATTTTATACTATGCTCATAGTACACTACTTACAATTTACATAACATATTATAATTTATTATTATACGTAGTTTGTTTGTGTAAATGTGTCTTAGTACTACGTAGACATAATATGTATATTGTGTTATTATATTTATTGACAATTTTTTTTCATAATCATTCTTTTATTTTAGCATCTCTAGTGAACTATGCTTATTTTTTCTAACTAATTCAATGCTATACTCTATACCAACGAAATCATTCATAACAACTAAAATTATCTTATCTAAAAATGTATAAATATTTTTAAAAATACCAACTCCATGCCTGAATAAAAACCATACATTTTAAAATTACCTGTGAAACCTTATAAACTTTTAAAAATTTTTTGTTTTTTTTTGTAAATAAAATATTTAAGTACATATTTAAGTAGTATTTAATTACTATAATATACAAAACTATATATTCACTTTTACGTGTGCAGCCGTACCGATTAGACGTACATTCCAGTGTTTGCTCTCTTATCTAATCGCCGCACATCCATTACGTAATGCTATATCGACGTCTATCACAGGTAATATTATACATTATCATATACATGCTAAATAATATTACAATAGCCGTACACCTATACAAAAATATCTAAAAATGACTGAACAAATTCTTATTCAACCTACCGATCTTAACAACTCAACATCCAATTCTTCAATTATGTTTCCACAAGATACAAATACCCTAAACTTCACTTCAAAAGTGGCCTCTAAACAACTACCTAAACGAGAATTAGGTATAGTATTCAACATATTTGAAAATATAGCTGCATACGAATTGTGTCCCGATATAAAAATTGGGATTAAAGACATACGAATTGCGTCCCGGTTTTTCTATACAACTATACTAATTGTGTCTCACTCAGCAATATTATTTGTTTGGCCATCCGTCGAATTAAAACGATGCTGATTGTTTAATATATTGTTTAATAGGTCAGAGTTGGTGGAGACTAATACAAGCTCTAGGTTTGAATAATGAATATAAATTAAAATTAAAAATAAGTAATTACTTAAAAATATTTTTTCTTCTCTCCTTTTTGAAACCTGAAAATGTAAAAAACTATTTTACCGACGATATAGTATCAATTTTACTACGAAATGAAAAAGAAAAAACATTTATAGATTATATTTAAATACATATACAGCCCCCCGATTGTGACTTTCCTCCTTCTTTATGAGCAATGTATTCAGGCTCAATTACAGGAACAACAAATATCTGTGAAGCTTTCCATTCAAAATTTAACGCTATGTTTTATTCTGCTCATCCAAATATCTATTAATGTATTGATGTATTTACGATATTATGTATTTATGTTTTTACGTAAAAACGTACAAAAAGATACATTAAAATTCGCAGTAGTGGTCAAATAAAGAAAATAAGACATGAATAATATGAAAAACGAGAATTTTTAAGAAAACAAATGATTAAATACGACGTGAACGAAATAAAACGTTTTGTCTATATCAAAACTATATTGTCTAAATTTTTATCAATCCATAAATAAATACACTTCAACATTTTAATATAATAATATAATAACCTATAATCTTTTTTACTTGTATATTTTTTTTATTATAATTAGCTAATGAATTAACGACAAAAACAATATTTTTGATGTACATAATTACGAAATGACGAAAAACAATATTTTAACCTACCTTTTGCAGTATAATATTTAATGTTACTATTGACAGTTCTAAGTCTGTATTAAATAGGAATGAAAATAATGTATTTACATCGGACGCAATTATTAGTGTAATTGTTAAATATTATCGGGACGCAATTTGTTTGCTGCGGAAAATATACTACAAATCGAATATCTTATCGCCTTGGAAAATTAATCTTGCCGATAGACATTACGTATGTCTCCCGTGTATCTAATGGTCGGCTTTATGTGTGTCTTTCAAATAAATATACAATCGACAGTCTACTACCTAATCATCAAAACATAACCACCAACAACCAAAATTATTAATATTCGTTAACTAATTAATCTAGTAAAAAATAATAATATTGTCTAATGTATGGCCATCAATTCTAAATAATATTATCGAATTGAGTTTAATTAATGTCGGTTTTATTTTAGTATTACCAATTATTAAACTAAGAGCAAGATTCAATGTAGAGGTTTTGATCAAAAATTGAGTTTCAAAAGGCAAATTTTTGTTAAACCTGATGATTTTCAAAACAAGCGGACATCGATTGTAATTAACCACGACGATATTGCATACAAAATATTTATAAATGATGACATGGTTACCTGTTTCCACTGTAAATTAAAGGACACATCTCAAATCAATGCCCGAATCTAAAAACAACTTCAAACGAAACACCTATTATTTTATCGTCTGATAAAAACATAAATGATACATGACAGTAAACAATATACCCTCCCTCG
Organism: Pentalonia nigronervosa; assembly: GCA_014851325.1. Taxonomy (NCBI): domain Eukaryota; kingdom Metazoa; phylum Arthropoda; class Insecta; order Hemiptera; family Aphididae; genus Pentalonia; species Pentalonia nigronervosa. Next base: position 11,243 of record JACXSJ010000800.1, on the reverse strand, counting down.
AGCCAAATGAAGCCAATATTACTGAAAAGTTAACTATCGCACCGCCATCGTGCATAAAGACACTAGCCTTCTCCTCCTTTTCCCTATTATCCTCCTCCTTCCCACGAACACTCTGACAAATAGAATATCAAATCATTCCATTGACCATTCCATATCAGACATAAGTAAAAACGACAACATAGGTTAAAAAACTAAAAAACTAAAAAAAAGCAAAAGAACTCCTTAGCTTGAATATTTCATGGCTAATTTAAACGAAAGTCTAAAACTCGCTGAAAAATATTTTACAAAAAAAAACGTGCAATCACATTCATTCAATTAAAAAATATGATCAAAAATTCACAAGAAACCCAAATTTCACTGTTTTTTTTTTTTTTTGTATTTGTAGTAATATTGTAATAGCATGTAATACATTCATACATTTTAATTTATTTGTTCATATTTGTATTGAAATATAATTAGCCGCACACTCTAGACGCTGGCTGATTTTTATTTTTATTTAAATTTATTAAATATTCCAAACAAAACATAAACAAGATTTTATCAAACTATATAGGAAGTTATTAATAACTATTTTCATAAAGTAGTTTGGGGCTTGAGCCTCCCGACTAAATTTATCAAGCTCCGCCTATGTATTTGAAATCAACTGATCAATCGGGTGAATATTATATTATAATTATATTATCGATACGTATTTACTATTTTAATGGGTACCTATTCCAGCATACTTTATGAATTAAAAGTCGAATTAAAGTTTTCATCCCGAAAAACGTTACGCAATCGATACGTGCGCAATGGTGGCGAATTAAATCTTTAAATTTCTCTTGCAAACATTCGTCGTTGTCGTGTTTTTTTATTAGGATTGGTTCCATATATAGTCTTTCAAGTATAGTAATAAGGCAATGGGCAAAGTCAAGCGACGTTCTACTGCAGTGATGGATCAGGGCGTCGTTTAAGTACTACCCGAGCTAACCCCCTTCTTGACCTATCGATTTATTAGGATTTTCCGCACAGAATAGACGCCTGCGGTGAACATTATTTCTCGTTGTTGCCTTCAATTGTGATTTCGTTAGTTTACCGGTTTTTTAAATCTGTCGAGGCCATTTTCCCGATATATACGCGTGCTATATAATATGTACCGCCGCTTTATTTATTAGATAAAAACAAAATCCCATCATCAACGTTTCCCAATCGCGAATATACGCTGCACATAGATACTCTCGGGTTTTCATTCGTCAGAGGTTTTTTTTTGTGACTGTCAGTATATCTTTTTTCACCTCGTCTTTTATGTATATATATTTTATAATATACAACGTTGACGCTTCGTACACAATGGAAACTTCCATTATATTATATTGTAAACACGCTGCATTGAACAACGTTAACCGTATATATTATGTATACGTTGAAATATCGTAATATAATTATTATTGAGTTGTAAAAAAAAACGCAATGAAAACATTTCTAAACGCGTATTCATTATAAAATTCCGATAACACGTAGGTCGCAGCCTATCGTTATTTTTCGTTTTTATTTTATAATATATTATTATTTATTTAAATTTACTACAAACGGGTCAAAATCTAACACACATAAGTTAATTGCATGCAACATTTTACATCAAATCTTGGATACACCTACCATGTGATGTGAACCATTAATTTATATTCAAATTATATATAATTATATTTATGTCAATATTTTTTTACAGTGTTTCTAAATTTAATAGAATAATATTACAATTATAAACATTAGTACAATAAAATAACTATAGGTTCTTATAAATACAAGTATATGATAACAAATATAATAATTCACTTTACTATGTATTATTACTGGAGCGATACAAAATAAAACAATAAAGTAGATATAGTTGAGCCTTATTTATTGGCCTTTTAGAAGTTATTTATATTTTATATATAATTTAGAATACTTGACGATTAAATTAAATAAAAACCACAAATTAAGTATAAAACTGACGCCGAATTTCGTTTTAAATTTGCAATGTATAGGTAAATATTATATGTATGACAACAATAATAACAGGCATATATACATTAAATTTAGGCAAAAATGACTATTAGAGAAAAGAATTATGAAAAGGTACATGACAAAATGTAAATAGGAGAATCCTTGCCTGGTTAACTCTCCTGGGTTGTGCAAATAACCAATTAGTGGTTTTACACAGTTCTAGTGTAAAAATAACACTTCTAAATCCTAGGTGAAAATCGACTTTAAAATGTGTATAACATTGATATTCGTTTTAGTTAAAATATTTACAAATTCGTATGTGTAAATGTATTCTTTTAGTTAGGAATGTACTTGAAGTTACGTTAAATGATGACCAAATCACTAACAGCCAGTGGACGAGATGAATCAAATTAAGAAGTGAGGTGGAGTGTAGTCCGTGTAGAACTAATACAGTTAATTCCTACATTTTGTGTTTTTATAAGCTTCAGAATATCAGCTACAGCTGTAATGTTATCAATCTCAGTTATTAGTGATTAGTGATTATTCTCCTGAACCAAACTATAATATTTTTGTACATGGCATGAAATTATTATATATTATATTTATCAACATTAAGTTGTTTCAGTTTACTAAATTTTGGTGTCAAATTTTAGATAGCAAAATATTTTTATAAAAATAAAGAATAGGGGAACATGGGACAAAGTGGGGACATGGTAATATCTATTTATTCAATGTATAAAATTGATAATATTATTAGATTTATAGCTTCTTTGGTCGTCTGAGATTATGCGATAAAAGTTTTTGAATCAAACTATTGATTATTTTGCAATTAATCGATAAAAAACTGAAAATGTGCTTCTTATAATTTATATGATAATAAAATTTCATAATTTGTTTTTAATATATTCAATTATTTTGTGCTTTGTCTTTAATAATTTTTTTTTTTTATTAAAAAGTGTATGTTACTAGTTATATGGTTACAGTTTTTTATTTGGGTTTAGCTATTTGAATAAAATTAAATCAAAGGCTCTAATTAAATTAATTAATTGAAGGAAAGTGGTTTATACCTATCTGGGGTAGTGTGGGATATCCTCGCTTTGCACAGATAAAGTAATCTTTTTTCTTTAATGTAAATGATGCGTTTTCACAATTTATGTTTTTATTTCTTTAAAGTCAAGTTATACATCTATTTAAATTAAAGTTTTTTTAAAAGTAATTTATTGTGTTTGTCAAATTAATTAAAATATATGGAATTTAAATGCATTTTTTTGTGTTTCCACTTTGCCCCATCCATTAACGTGCTTTTTTTTACATCATTTTAAATTTCAAAAAAAAAAAAAATAAAATTTTCATAATAAATGCATAATCAATAACTTTAGTCTAAAGATTGTGTGAAAAAAAATTTGAAAGAAAAAATTGATATTTAACTAAAGTACAGGCCTTCAGACGTTAACATCCCCACTTTGCCCTATGTTCTTCTATATTATTAAAATATTAAAAAAAAAATAGTTAACATATTATCGTTTATATAAAATCTACAAATTATAAAAACAATTATTTATTCAAGATCTAAGGGCATGGATAATTTTAAACAAAATAAGTGATGGGATTATTTATAAAATCATTATTATAAGAAGCGGAGGGATTGCACCCCATCAAAATGTTTGTTTAATATGTTTATGGTTTTAATTTTTCGATATTAAATTGTTTTTGTTGAAATTAATTGAAAGGAAAAATAATAATGTTATATTTTTGTATTCTCTATTAATTTATATAGTATTATGTTGAATATAATTTTTAAAATACTTGGGTATAAAATAATTGTATTTATTAATATGTATAATTATATACTTATTTAACTAAATCATCAAAAATTAAACTCTATTTCATTCTTATTAAATACTACAAATTTTAATTATTTTACTTTTAATAAATTAAACGATGTAAACTTGTTTCTCTCGTTTAAACTTTAAATACTTTTAACTCATAAACTTGCCTACTCGTCCAAAATTCGATATTTATGTATCGAAATACTAAAATATATATATTGCTTTGAAATATGAAATCAAAACTGTATGTTGTCATTCAAAAAAGTAAAAAAATAAAAAAATTATAAAGATAAAAAATATGAAAAAATATTACTTCTAAAAAAATGTTATAAACGTTGGTTTATTTTCCATTTTTTTTTTAAAAAAAAATGTTGTATTGTAATGACTTGAAATCATAAAAGAAAATGTTAAAATAGTCAATATTTTTTGATATAATGAGTGGTTTATGTCGAATGAATTACCTTGTAGGTATTTCAATTTTAATAATAATCGGTCGATGATTTGGCGTATTTCATTTCTGACCGTCGCCCAAACAATGTTATATAATTATTATAACATTTAGTTAAAATATCGACAAAAAAAAATAAAAATCAACGTTTAGGTTCTTTCTTTTTCCTATTTTACCAATTAAAATCGAGCAAAGCTGCGCTGTACATTGTCTGCGCGATTAAATTTTCCACTGAAAATTCAATGGCGACGATGACCTTTTACACCACAGGCATCGAGAGGCCCGGGGTCGTGTCTACTGTGTGTGTGTGTATATATATATATATATATAAAGTGGTCCGAACTTGTGAGTCCGGGGATGCGAGGTGCTGCGTGTTTAATGAAGTGTGTATCGCGGGGGCGTATACAACACACCGGCCTGCAGCACCGTGGCGAAGAGATGGACCGCTGTCATTATATATACGGCGTGAAATAATGAAATGAGGTTTTAGAACGATTGCCGCGATTATGGTCTCGGTTGCTGTATACCATATTCGCGCCGCCGCCACCAAGCGTATTGTAAACGCGTGAACGGATACGAGCCAATTACTCGAAATTAAATTTCACGCGAGCAACTGCGCACAGAGAGAAGAAAAATCGATTTTTTCCGTATATTATCGTTTTTAACGTCGCTCCGTTTAGAAAATACTCGTCATCGGGAACTATTTGATACATCCCACGATTTTAAAACTATTTAACCTACATAACTCCAGAAATAAAATAAAATTATTAACGTATAATGGGTACGTATAAGTATGTACCTAATTAAAATATTATTTTATTTTTCAATTCGAGATTAAAATTTCAATACAAATAAATAAATAATATAAACTTTGAACATTAAAACCTGTAATATTTCTGTTATTTTACATTAAAAGTACAACCGTAAAAAAAATTTATAAAAAAATGTCAATAAGTGGATACTGCTCTGCTGTACAGTAGGTGTCGAGTGGGTCCTTTCACGGATGTGTTAAATTTATATTCAATGATATGAATCATTGTATACGAAAAACAATTCTGAGCAAAGACATGCTGTCAGCCTACCTAAGTGTACCTATTTCAGGATATTATTTCTATTAAAATAATTCATTTTATTAATAATAATAATACAGTAGGTTGAATTAATTTTTGCAGAAAACATTGAATTTGAAAAATTAATTAAGCATATAAAATATAATAATATATTTTAAGAGTTTCGAGAACCCTCAAAAATATTTTTAAATTACAACGAAATAAATAACATCGTTATTCTTTATTTAAAAATCTAATTTCATCAAATTTGAACTTAAAATTTATTATATAATTTATAATTTTTTTAAAATATTTTTTTGATTTTTTTAATTACACTATTAAATACTTTCGAAAAATCTTGTTTTTAATTTTCAATCCTCAGTTATAAAAATTAAACATTTTATAATAACAATTTGCAAATGTTTATCGATGAATTTCGGTCAAAATTTGAAGTTTAAATGCTTATAAAAAAAAATTGTGATATGTATTTTTATTATTTTTACTCTGCTATTTTAATAACTTATGAAGAATCTTATATATAATTTTCAATAAATTTGAACAATAAATTTTTTTTATCAATATTTTAAGAAAAAAAATTTAAAAAAACCAAAAATTTCTTAAGCCACTATTAGCTCAAAAATTGTCAAAATATTTTTAAACTTTTTTGGTCTATAGAAAATAATAATCTAAATATTTGATGAAATTTTCAAATGTCTACGGTTATTCTTTTTTAAATTACGTTCCTAAAAAAATGGGTGAATCTCTAATATCTAATTTCAAACGCTCATAAAAAATTAATTTGACTTTTCGATTCTTCTTTAGAAATATAGAAAAACTTATAGAGAATCTTGTGTTGATTTTTTAAATCTTTGATTTAAATAAAAATTATTTTATAAGTTTCCTATTTAAAAAAAACTACCAATTTTCATGATTTTTTTTCATATTTTGTCAAATTTTAACTTTGGACGCTTATAAAAAACTATTTTAGACTTACGATTAACTTTTTTTTTATTTTTCACTTACAATAAGTTATGAAAAACCTTATTTTATATTTTTAAGTTCTTTGAACGATTAAAAAAATTGTTATTGATAATAATAAAAAAAAACTCGAAAATTGATTATGTCTATAAATAGCTCAAAAAAAAATCAAAATATATTAAAAAATTTATTTTGTAATGAAATACCATTCAAATATATTATCTAACAAGTAAAAAAAAGTACGTTCTCATAATTTATTCGGTGGCCCCATAAAAAGAATTGCCTGCTACCAAGAATTTTTTAATTAAAAAAAAAAAACAGTTCTTATACGTTGGAAAAATCACATTGAAAAACTGCAACCTGTTAGAATCAATTATTTATTAATATAGTTAATTTTTAATTTTTAAGTATTTCAATTGTATTTATTAACTATTTATTTTATAGATAGTAGGTATTTGTTATTAAATTGTATTTTTACGTAGTATTTAAGTGCTAAAATATATTTTAGGTTCTTAGAGGAGTGAGGAATGTACTTATTTTAAAATGATGTGTTTTTTCTTTTTTTGCGTCTGTTACCACGTTTAAGGGCAGTAAAAGTGCCCCAATTTTCTTCATCAATATCTTTTCCAGTAGGAAAGGGAATCTACTTGGTACTTAGGGAGTCAATGGTAAAAAAATTCCTCATAGTTTTCAAACGCGTCGGGAAAAACAACAAAAAAATTAAGGAAAAAACGGGAATTTTCTCCCGGAACGATTTTCTTATATTGATATAATTCAAGAAAGAATAACTGTAGACATTTAAAAATTTCATCAAATGTTTAGATTACCATTTTTTATGCACCAACATTTTTTTAAATATTTTAACAATTTTTGTTTTATTATGTTTAATACCTATAAAAAAATCATGTACATATCTCGATCGGTGCCACTCTTTTAAAATATGTTATATCAAGTGTTATATACTAGGAATTTACTTTCATCTAAAAATACTAAAGTTTAAAACGTCTTATATTAGTGGTGCTTTTGTATTTAACCCCTCCATATTTGTACCCTAACCAATTATTCCATTTACAGCCACAATAATATGATCTAGAATGATAGATATCTAATATAAATTACCTATACATCATATATATGATCAATATGCACAATTATACTTTATATTTCATATGACTATTTTTCCAATGTTTTTTTAGCAAACTAGGAACGGACTAGGACTATAAATTGGGGAATCAGGCATATAATCGGAACAATTATTTTTATTATGAGTTTTCCAACAATCCTTATGAAATATAAAATGTAAGGCTGAATTAATAAATGAATTTTTAATGTGATTTGTAAGTCTTTATTTGAATTTGTTCAGATAATAAAATTATACTAAATATTACCTCTAATATATGAAATAAGTAGCAATTAATAATTTTCAAAAATAATGTATATTTCAAAACAATAAAATGTTATTCGAGATCTTATCCATTGATGGGTTCGAAATATTATAATTTATTATGCATGTTCTATTCATGAGTTCGATTAAAACGAGGGAAATATCAAGTAATATTATTTTTTTAAAATGGATCTTCTAAAATGTACCCAAATAGGTTGAGTTTTATTTTTAATAGTCCCGTAAATTGTTTTATATTTAATTATATATATAAAATATTATATATTTGTATATTCATAATGTTTTGATTTACAACATAATTACATTTTTTTCTATAATATCAGGAAAGATAAAATATTTTGGCGATTGTAATATACAAAATGTAAATTATTAAAATGAAATGAAAAAAATTTTTTGTATATATGTATTATAACTATATGAATATTTTTGTCGACTTCTTTAAATTTACCTGTAGGCACTATGGTTTTAGTTATCTGTTATCTCTCCGATTATACAGTGACAAATATTTTTTTTTCATTTCGTTACATTGAATATCGATATGCCTAATTCGATTTACATGAGTAAAAAACGGTCTGGTTTCTTTTATGTCGAATTCTCGGGCCTCGCTCGCATCGATGCCCAACAAGATGTCATTTGGCGTATATTTCATTATCGCAGTGTCTACGTGACTATATAGTGACTACGTCTATCGCCTATTGATACTACGTATCTCCGCGAATTTTACCGGTAATACGAATATTATATAATCATTATCCCTACACTACAGAAGCGAATGACATCATAACACCACCAATACAACGTTATTTTACTAATGTATGCACTGGAAAAAGAAGAATTTTAAATTTTGTAACAGAAGTCTATCAGCTATCGTTCAGTTTTTTTTTTTTAGCGATATCGTGTACTTATTCGTTGTAATATATGCATGTAAACGTCGGAAAGCTCTTTTCACGTACGAAACTAACAAATGCGAAAATATCAGCCAAATTATTTTTAAGTAATGGCGTCGAGTATTTGGTTAAAAAAAATAGCTAGATTAAATTTGAAACATTTGTGAAAAACAGCCACCCATAATAATAATATGTATAATTTATTGTAAACTGTTTTTTTGATATGATCAGCGTTATTATAAATCTATATATATATATATATATGTTGGTTATAAACTCATAAGTCGTAACTCATAACTCACTATTCATAACATTATGATTTTTATTATTTTTACTAGATTAATTATTTGTATCCTCCCGCTCGCATCTAATTGTTGGCGGTTCAGTTCAAAGTGTCAACCCTCAAAATATCCCAAACGCGTGAATACTATGATCCATGACGACGATTCTTTTCGCGAATTTTATTTTGTGTGTGAGAGAAACACGATACATTAAACAATAGTTAAGGGTTTGATTCACCAAACACGCTCACCATTATTTTATCCCTTTAATAGTAAAGCATTTATTCAAATTCTGAATTCTGGAATCTTTTAGGATACGCCTTAAAGACCATAATATCAGATACATATTATGATTTTATACCATTTAAGGTGGTCCTGTAGTGATACATTTTTTTTTCAAATGAGAATTTCTCTTTTTTACTTTTAATTGCTAAGTAGATGGTTTTTTTGAAAATATTGGTGTATCTAAATTAAAATTTGAACATATATTTTCAAAGTTATTAAAGTTTATATACGAAAGATAATAATCCTTAATAATGGCTTTATATCAAGTATAAAAAATAAATAAAAAAAATGTTATATTTAGTCCAGTACTCGGATATTTTTTACAAATTATTAAATGCTAATATATTTATATTTTAATTACTATAATTTTCAAAACATCATATCTCCTATATCTTTGAACATATATCACCGTGGATTGTTATTCTTAGTAGTTAGTATCTACATAAAATTGTATAATTCAGAAAGTACTCGTCCAAATTTCAATTTATATACACCAGCATTAAAAAAAAACATTTGCTTAATAATTTACATCAAACAATGTTGTTCTTATTGAAAAAAAAAGTTTGAACTGTCACAAGGCACTCGTTAAATGAAATAAAAAATATAATTTTTTTTTTAAAATATGGTCTTTAAGTAGACCTTAAAAATTTCAAAAATTTAAATTTGAATATAATAATTGTTAAAAGGTAGAAATGGCATTGAACATAGCTGGCGATGAATCGCCCTATAAATATAATAGACCATATACCATAAAGTATTATATCATGTTGCACAATGCACGAGAGTCAGTGCAAACATAGCTGATTCAATATTCGATGAATGTCAACTTTTACGCGGATTATAAACGGTCATATAGACGTATTATAGTACGCGTGAAACACGAACATCCGTTTTGTGTTTTAACACTCGAAAAGAGCACCTTACACGCTCCCTCATTCATTGTCGTTCTCCGTCGTTATTTTTTTGTATACTTCTTCCTCCGTATACGTATATGGCTATACGTAATATACGTTCTTCCTCTCTCTCTCTCACTGTATATATGCTATACGGATGTGCAAACACTTTTCGCGCCCGGCACTAACCTAACCGGAATCGATGTCGACCATTTTCGGCGCAGTATTCTCCGATTTCAATCTTTGCCACTAATTACGTGTGTTTTCTAATTCGTTTTCTAGCATGTCGTCGATTATGTTGCGCACTGATACTTCGACGCCACATATATCAATACAATTTATCTCCGTGACTCACATATTATGCACCCCATCGACTTTCTTACATAATCTCTATCTATCTCTCTTTCTCTCTTTCCCTTTCTCCCCACATTATACATATATATATATATATATATATATATATATATATATATATACTGCAAAGTGTCATGCCGTGTCTAACACGGTCAATAGTTATTTTTTCTAATTGATATTTTTCAATTAGAGTTTGTACAATTAAAATATTTGTTTTCGTTTTTCTAAAAAAATTGAGATAGGCAATTCATGCAAATATTTTAAAATTAAAATTACTAAGTTAATTTAAATAGTTTTAAGATTTAACCATAAATAGGAATATGATGTTTTGGCGTGTAAATCATAGGCGATCAAGTGCTTCAAATATTATAAGACGTATCACTATATATTAAAATGTTTATCCGATATCGTATGTAGACTTACTTTTTGAACGGGTGCTTGTGACTGTAATAATTAATTTGCACCTTTAACGTTACTCTAACAAGCTGTGTGCCCCGAATTTAGCAGCAGAAAACGTCAAAAATGCAGTTATGAATTAGTGAGTGCGAAAAGTTTAAAAAAAATCATTTAATACCTAACATATTATATTGCCTATAAAAAATGTAATTTTTAATAAACTACGAAATAGTGAAGATTATGTGTATAGACGAACAAGTGGCGTATTAATAATATTAGCTCCCCGAGGAAGCTTTTCAATTTCAACCCTGACTAGCTGTACGCGCCCTCTATGCGTAATTGTAAAATATAAAATATCAGATCGATTAAGATTTGCTGACCTTAAAAATTTTTGAACCGTATTATAGTAATGATATAGATACTATAGCCCGCCAGCCGCGGCCGCTATGGATGACATATTATAATGTTATATA